>CM032625.1:41368499-41479907 GCA_019097785.1 Fraxinus excelsior | reverse complement strand
CTACTCCAGCCTCCCCTTCGTTCTACACGGAGACACAGGCGTGTCTCCGTTGCCCACGGACATCGGTGTCTCCGTGTCACGAATGCGCCATAGAGGATCTGCAGATGCGGTAGAGGCGCGCCAAGGGTGAGCTCCAACATCCGTGCTATCACGCCAATGAGTCCTGCATTTCGAACGCCGTTGGATGGCATTCGCGTGGGAATTGGAATCCTCCTCCGCGCCTACAAGCTCGCCAGCCTCAAGTCATATTCTTCTCTCCTTGATCTAAAGGTGGAAACCCTTGCTATATATGCTGGAAGTTATACTTTTGAATTTCAATTATAATATTCGGTACTTGATCTCGATATCAAGGTTCAATTGTGTGTAGTAATCTTTAATGTAGAACTCATAGTGCTTTACTATGATAGTTGATGATTGATTGAGCTAGCTGGAGTATAGAATTGACTCAATTCATCTTGTTTTGGCTAATATATTTGATTTTTGAGTTAGGACGATGTAGTTAGTGAACAACTATGGACCAGCTAAAATAGCAATTGGAATTTTAGTTATGAACCCCAGTTGATTCCGCTCAAGGTATTTATTATTTTCTCTCTGTTAATCTTCTCTTCTCCTGGATGCCCCGATTTCTCTTTCATTTTTTGCTCCATAGGGTGTATTGAATTAAGGTTCTGGAAGTTCTTAAATCCCGAAAATTTTTTACTCTGAACTTGCTGGTTAAATATATTAACCACTTAGACATATTAGGTTAATGTAAATTTAGTTGCTCCGAATTTATTTCTTTTGCCACTTTTTATTTTTCCTCTTTCCTACATTAGGCTATAATATTAGGCTGTAATACTGTTTGTCGCAGATTTTCTGGTTGAGTTGCTTAGCTAAGACTATTCAGTTTCAAGTGAATATCGAATTTTGCACTAGAAGAACCTTTGTATGCTTGCAATGTAACATTAACTACAGACTAGAGTTAAGAAAATGGATTATTCTGTTTCACATCTCAGAAATTACTAAACTTGGTACTATGCTAAACTCTTTGCACATGATCCATGCTCTTAACAAGATGAATATGTACATCTCTTTCTACGAGGTTTTCCCCCTAACAATGCGCTTGATGATTTTGTGTATTTTGCCCAAGTACATGATTTTCTCTTTGTTTTACAGTTAAAAACTCACCTACTTCCACTTCGCGTAGGATTAAAGCTTGTTTTACTTATTAAGTAAAGCAATTCAATTTAAAAAAAATTACATATTTGATTGATATTGTCGTTATTACTTTGTTGATCAATCTGATGCCTTGTACTTCTCAGGCATTGGTATTCACAGATCCAAAACATAAAAGGTTCTGTTTTTGCAGCCTCTTTCCTGCAACTTCTTTATTCTGCCTTGTTCTCTTCATATGCAGTACATTCATTGCTCAATATAGTAAAGAGGTCGTTCACGTTCTTTATTGACGTTTCTCTTAGGTTTCTTCTGCCATATTTGCTTAAGAACTCAAGTTTATGTTAAATGTCGGTAACTCAGAATCTTAATCCAAAATTTCTTGATATGAGGCTCAAAGAGAAGGATTGCTAAATACGGTACATATAATGTTTGTTCTTCTAATTTTGTTTAACTGATCCCCTGTTGCACCTGACTTCAGCATTTATAGCTTAAGGTTAAAGAGTGAATCAAACTTTTAATCACTTTTCAAGAGCGGAAAAAACCATTTTGATTTAAGATTTAAGGGTTAAAGGAAGAATTCGATTATGCTTAAACTTTGTATCTACATTTTTGTAGTTAAAAATTTATATAATTTTGAACAACTTAGAATTATAATTTGTTTTATCAGTTCTAAAATCAATGCAGGCCACCTGGAAGTGAACCATTAGCCGAAGGTATAGTTACATCAACTTCTAACTTAGAAACACGACCATTATGGGATTTTCCAAACGTATTAATATTATACAAGGGAAATGTCATACTTAAAAAAGTGTTCAAATGATGTAACTCCTGAATTATACTTATTTTCAAACCTTTTCCATTGAAGAATAATTATATGTAATTTTCAACGCAGAACAAAAATACTTCTAAAAGTTTATTTGCTGTTGGGATTAAAGCAAAAGAAAACTATAAATGACTTGGTTCAACAGATAAACTCTCTATAACTATTTCTTTTGAACTCGAGATTCTTCGCAGTTATTCACATTGATAATCGTTTTCACTACCTTGATTTGCAGTTCCTAGCTAGATATTTTGTTGTAATGCTTTTCCTTTATGACGGTATTTCGATGAGTGGTAGGATTTTGAATCGAGCAACAGTGTAATACACATATCTGCTCAAAATCAAACTAAATAGTAGTCTACTCTTTGATATTTATATACTTATAAGTAGAAGTTGAATTTCCTTTAGATTCATTTGATGTCCTCGCTTAAATCTCCTTTAAAAATCTGGTGATTACCTCATGGATCAGGTGGTTTGCCAAGAGATTATTGCATCCAGATATAGTTGCACAGATATAGTTGCAGACTATGATTACATTTTCCTGCAGGATGAAGATCTCGGAATTGAAAACTTCAATCTCCACAGGTATGCAAAACTGATTTATTCTAAAGAGGGTCAGGGACTCTAGCCCTGCACCCGCGGATCTAAGGTTTGTGTGCTCTTCTTCAAAAATCAATTCCCCGAAAGTAGCTTTCTTTCAAAGGTGTGTATGCTCCTTTATTTATTTTTGTCAATTGTCAAGCATAACTGTTTGTTAATCTGAACTTATCTTGCATTTTTTTCACGTGAATGAATCAGGAAACCATAGAAAATCACAAAACATAGAGAAAAATAAACAAAACAAAAGCATAAAAGGTTCATTGAGGCTTTAAAGAACCATGAAGAAAAATAGAAAGTGGTTATCCGTTGATATGATAAATTAGAAAAAAAAATTAATCTTGTTTGGTGGATGTTGTGAGATTTTATTATTAAGCATTTGCCAACATGCCTGTGAGACAATTTTAATCTGCGCTAGAAAACAGCAGGAGTTTATTCTAATTTTGATTTTAAAGAAGGGGACCTAATTTTGAAGGATCAAATGCTTGTTGGTGCCCAACATTTTTCTAATAAGATCTTACAACTTAAGATTGTTACTATGTTACACTCCTCACAATGATTTACTTGGTTACATTTTTAGTTATCTTTATATACTCTAATTTAATCTTGCAGATTGATTGTTTGGTCTACAGCTTTTGCTTCCAATTTATTAGCTTGATAGAACTTCAAATCGGAAAGAAGCTTTATTTGCAAGAGCTAGGCATCTTTGCTGATGAATGTGGTCCTGATAGAACAAAATGTTCTTCTGGTAGTTTTAGTGACAAAACTCCTCTCCTTCGAGATACTACTAAATCATCGATGAATGGTTCTATGCAACTACCTTTCTCTGAGAAGTACACTCTGCCTTCAGTTGTTTCATGTCCAGAAAGTTCGGGTGGATGCAAAGAAGCATACTACTGCAGGTAAATAAATATCCTAATACCTATCTTGATACACAAGAGAGAGAGAGAGAGAGAGAGCGAATTTTCTACCATATTAACTTTTTAGTTTGTTTATATTCTAGAGCATGAAAAACTCGAAGTTGCTAAGAATTTTTGGAATGTAAATATGCATTTTCTGTCCATCCAAAGAGACTGTTATACTTGTACAAAACATTGTTACCTATTCTTAATTACGGTAATTAGGTATGTTCAATATCTATCCATGAATGATATTTGTTCGGTGTCTATTAAGTCCATTTTATTCACCTCAATGGAAATAAACTCGATGCTACATTGACTGGATTGTTTTAGCAAGTACTGATTATAAATATAAAGTAACTACACCATCTGCTTATTAATATAAGTTATCTATAGTAGAAGCTTGAAGCAAAGAAGTAAATGAAATACCTATGGTCTGAATGTTGACGTCAAAATTATATCATGATAATGGTTTTAACATATTTTATTTATGAGCAGAGAAGTTGTTTGCAAATATATTGGCTTGTATATATCATTTATTTTTTAGATTTCAAATTCTTGAATTATGCTTTATTTTTTGCTTCCTATAGGTTTTCTTCCGAGATGTTTCTTCTACATGTTTCATCTGATTACACTTGCAACATTTAAATTATAAACTAACCAAAAATCCAATTCATACAATTACACAAACAATACATTATTTATACTGAAAAAATACCTTAAAATCACTCCACGCTATTAAATACCCAATTAAAATACAGCACGTGCATCGCACGTGCCTACACTAGTATACATTTAAATTAGAGTCTCAAGATGATACAAACCTTAATTCTACTCCAATTAGGATATCCCAAATTGTTGAAAATTAGACTTCGACTTGTACAATTTAGTCCATATTTCTTGTTTTTGTTCAGATTAAGTCCTTAAATATTTCAATTTAGGTCCTTTAACTTTCAAACGTGACTCTTTGATCCCCAACTTCTAGAATATGCCCAACTTCACTCATTTTTGAGCAATTATCATATATTTTAATCCATTCTCGTCCAATTTTAGACTGTCTCCTAAAATAATTAATAAGCAAGCATAATTAAGTATCAAGTTCGTTATAATCACTCACAAATGCTACTTTTGATGGTCAATATGAGTGTAATATTTACACTTATCACATAACTTTATAATTCTTGTGTATCGAACATGCTCTAAATTATCGTCTAATGATTCCATTTTTAGCTTGAAAAATAAATGTAACTTGTGTAAAAAAGAAACCTCTTTTTTTAGTTGAAAAATTAACGGTGCACTGTTATTAATAAGAATAAATTTAACTAACATCACAGTATTTTCTGCAATAATTTTATTAGTTAATATTGTACAAATTTCATCCATGAAGAAAGATGAGAAATATATATATGTACATGCCATATTTTATGACAAAAAAATTGAAAAATTCCGTATAAAAATATCCAGCCACTCTGGCCCAAGCTATTTCTTCTTAACAAAAATGTAAAGTGGGATAGAAATGTCTAGAAAAATTAGTCTGTGATTCAAGTGCACATTTATGAAAAGATGGGAGATCTATTGTGTAATTTCCCAACAACATGCAAAGTGAAACTATCTTTAAACGTAAATTTTTGTTTAAAATTTCATGTATGTCATCATAGTTATATTAAGATTTTGGGTTCCATCTAGCTCGTTTGAGCAAATTAATTTTGAAATTTTCGTGCTCATTTTTTGAGTCTTAATCGAATCGGATTACTTGTTGAAAAATTAATAAACTCTTATAAGTAAATAATGAAAAAATTTAAATACTAAGAAATCATAGTTTTCCACGTTCTGTTTAATATGTCACAATTGTTTAGTATTGAACATTTTAAACATAGAATGCGATATTTTATTGAACACATTTCCAAGAAACATGTTTTAGGTATATGTATGGAATTTCCTTTTATTTCTATTCCCCATTTGAAAGGTAGTAAATCAATTTTATCTACAATTAATACAAATATCCTCACATGCATTTCAAGATTGTGTCGCCTATATCATCTTTTTTAATGTCGACTTGATAACAAATGGGTGGGATAAATGACACATAGTTGGTTCTGATCTTTCAAAGACTACGAGTGTAATAGGATTCTATAAGCATATATTGTGCACATCATCAACTATTACTACTTTATGATTACTACTTAATAAACACCCATAAAGATCACGTGTAAAAGTATCCTGTGCAATTTTTATATTCAAATGATTACCTAATGTTAAAATTCTAAAAATATGTCATTGTGAGTTCGCTAGATGCCGTTAGATTGATCTAGATTATAAGTTAGTTCGATCTTATGTGCGGAATTAAGCTAATTAAAGCAACAAGTTACTTTTAATTAGTTTCTAGATGGTTAAGCATACAATTTAATTTCCCTAAATTGAATTACTGCATTTGTAATATTTGGAAAGCAATAAATAACACAAAGTTTGATGATAGAGTAGCCCAACAAGGTAAAAACTCTGGGATCAAGCCAGTTACTTCCACTATAGACAATGTGGGTTACAGTTCAATTTCAAACTAGTTTCACTAGCTGTTGTAAACCCTGCAACTCCAAAATCTGCTGCTCATTCCAGCCTTACGATTTGCTACCGTAGATACTATCCAGCCAATCCCACTAGAAATCTTGATCTACCTCCTGTAACTTCCAAGATCTACTGTCTCAATCTCACGATTTTCTGTACACGTCTCTTCCAAGTGGATACCCATGAATCATCTATTCATGTTCTTCTTCCAACTCTTGAATCCCTTCCTCAAAGTGTTAAGGAAGTCGGGTGTTTTTTATTAGAATCTCTGATATTTTTCAAAATCAGGTTGCCAGATCACAAGAATAATATGTTTGCTTTTACCAAAGAATTATGCTCTTGGATCTCTTAGAATATGAAGTGGATATGTTATGCAATGAAAGTACAATGAAATAATCTACTAAAATTCTTTCCTGTATTTATAGTTGCGAACGCTTTGGTGTTATGAGCCGTGTAAAACTCTTCAAAATCACAAATTAGGTCTGACCGTATAAATACGTCGCTCGAGCGACAACGAGGCGAAAAGCGGGCGACAACTCTTCTATTTTTTGCGCTCGAGCGTGAGTCAGGCGAGCAGCTAGTGAAATTCTGGCACCGCATTTTCCTTGTTTTCAAACTCTAATCCTACCCTAACTCATTCATACAAAATTGCATCCAAGTCCCTGACTTCTTACAGGTGTTCAATTAAGACTTTTTCGTTCACAAACATTCCAATTACAACATTGGACCTAACAGTCATAATTTGTGTCCAATTTACATTCGTTTTGTCCGGAGTATATCCATTAAAATTGTCTTATCCATCAATTAGTATAAAAAGATTTATCCTTGTAAACAATTTAAAGTTTGTTCTGTGGTGTCATCCTTTTTTAGTGTTGATATGATAATCAATTGGTAGATAATAAGGTTTATATATGTAGTATATGATGAGATGTTGAGAATCATTTAGGTAAGGTGATACCAAGCTCTGGTAAAGGTCAAATTCCAAGTTACTCTGTTCAATTAACAATTATTAATAATTATCCTCTCATAGTTTTTGAAATCTTATAATTCACCTTATGGTTTGAAAGTCGTGCTAATTACTCTTCGTGTCTACGCCTACTAATTGAAATAATCGTGTTAGATTTGAGAGTACCTCCTCATATGTCTTCGTAAGTATATATTGATGTTCCAAACAAGAAAGTACTCATTCAAGAACCTTCAGAAGTCAAAAGGTGTCATAAAAGAACGACATTTCGCTTATTGAGCCACCTCAAAACCTAATTCTTTTTTCTCCTATCACCCGCCGCCAACTTCTTTTCATGTCTATCATTAGATGGAAAACCAAGCATGTTGATACACCATCGCGTGAAGGATGATGGAAATATGCTTGTTGTAATCGATCGAATGAACAAGAAAAAAATATATATGCATACATGATTTTGCAATTCTCTATATCTTCGAGTAAGGTAATGCTTCTTCTACATCAATTATAAATAATTGAATGACTTGATATAGTTTTACGAGTTTCTCTTCACTATTAAGAACCATTGGTAAATCCGATGTTAATTTCTTTTAGGTTCTATAACTAATGTACATATATCTAAATATTTTTTTTTTTTTACCAAATGATATTCATTTATCATTTGATATCATAGAGGTAGAATAAAATAAACTAGGAGCGGGTTCACGACAAGAATCATGTTCCCGGTCCCTCCACCGATAGCACATTTATTTATTTTTATACTTATTACTTTTATATTTTTATTGTTATATTTATTTTTGAAATATGATATAAATTTAACATAGAATAGAATATAGTAAAAATAAGAGTTAGGGCAGAGCTGTGTTCCTTGTCCCCATCTTGTTTCTCCCACTAAATGGAAAATACAATCCATCCGAATTATGTATGTTTGATATTTTAATACTTTTAACTGCTTATAAGCTTGAATCTCATGAAATGAATGTACAATAAGTAGTGGCTCCTACAATTTTTTTAGTAATTTGTTGAATCGAATTGAGAAACAATATCAACTAATATTAAAATAAAAATCCGTCCCCCAAGGCACATCCCAACTGGCAAAGGAGGGAGCTCTTAATTGTTGACAGTTCAAAGGTCGTGTGTTCGATTCTTAGGGCTCTTGGAAGGCAGACTCTCTCCTGGAAGGCAGGATTTATCCTGGAAGGCAGGAGTTCTCCTGGAAGGCAATGTGCAATATATGTTGACTCGCTCGGCACTTTGGCAGATCAGTAGAGGAGCTCTTAGACCCTAGCCAGTTTGGGGCACATCCCGCGGTTTACCTGTCTGCGTCTTGATGTGCCAATGCCTAGACTTCAGGATTAGTCACCGAAAGTGAACACTAAAGGTGTCAAGACGGACGGGCCGACCAGACTTGTGAAACCTGGCCCGGATCGATCCGGGACCGCAGGCCGACCTGTGACCCGAGCGGGCGGTTCACGGGTTAAAGAGGTATGACCCGTGGGCTTCGTGGGTTGCACCTTTACGGGCCGCGGTTAACCGCGACCCATGAAAAAAAAAATTAAATATTATAGTTAAGTAAATTCCAACTTAGTTGGGATGTACTTAAACTATAAATTATAGTAAAAGTAAGTACCAATATAGTTGAGATGTACTTATATTATAAATATTTGATAATAGTAATTGAAATGCATTTAGTTGTTATTTGTTTAAGTTAAATTTAACTTTGCAAAGTTATAAATAATTTATGTAACATTAAATTTGAATTCTATGTAAATATTTCTTAATATAAATATGAATTTATCATTTTGTTCAATTCTTAGTTTACATTTAAATTTTTTTTGCTATAAATATGAAAAATCTATATTTTTATAATTTTATTTATATAATCATACGGGCCAAACCGGAACAAACCGCGACTCGCATGGGCTCGACCTGGATGGGTCAGCGGGCAGGTCTGAGTTGTAGTCCAAAATTGTGGGTCGATCAGGAACCGACCCGGAACTCGTAGTGGTCGGGCACGCGGGCCATTACCGGGGGCTCATATATTGGCAGACCGACCCGTCCCGGACCATCCGGATTGACACTTCTAGTGGCCACATAGATATAAAAAAATAATAATAAATAAATAAAAATAAAAAGCCTACATAAAAAGTAGATTTTAACTAATGAACAATTCCAGAAACTCGAAGAGAAAATTAAAGGCAAACTTTTTATTTATAACTCATAAATCCTTAGGAAAATACTTCACAACAATAAAAACTTGAAAGCTTGTTAGATGCATTAGATACATTAATTTGAGTTCAATCACCGACGACTTTTGATAGCTTTTTTTGTTTGTTTGTTTGTTACAGGATGACGGTTGTAACACTCCAAAATTTAAGAAACCTTGAAATGTTACTAAAAACTCAATTTTCTTTGTATAAAAAACGGAATAATAAAATAATATTCTTTAATAAAAAAATATAATTGAAAAATCCATAAATTTAAACTAAACGTGGAAGTTGTATCGTTAAGAAAACAACTAATTAAACAATGTGCATTTCAACAATTAAAACTAACTAATAAATTAGAGGGAAAAATTGTTTTTATTTCTTCAATTCCTCCGGCAGTCCACATCACCATCCCACCACAATCTCAATCAACACGAACTAACCTGTAAAATTTTATAAGTGTGAGTATTTAAAAATACATAGTAAGATACGTGTAGTTCCTACACACAATTATATAACAATAAAATAAACACTTCATATCACTCTTCTATCTGGAGTATATTTTCGATTATCAATCGACATACTCATCTCAGGTCATCTTAAATTCCCGTAAGATCTTTTATTTCTTAATAAATAACCCGAAGGTCCACTAACAATTTATGCATAAATTACTAAATATAAAAATATAAGGAAACAAACCAATTGCACAGTATTTTACATTGATTTTGAAAGGTCGAAAAGAATAAAATCTTGCACATAAAAAAATCTCCTAATTTTTTTCTATACTTTTTCCTCAAACTCTCTCTACCGTGGCTCTCTTTATTTTGTGTGGTGAAATAATGAGAATTTTTACAATATTTATAGTTGAAATTCTCAATTGAGTTTGTATGCAACTAAAATTTAAAATGATATATATAAGGAATTTGGATAAGAATTGATTTCAAAAAATAAAATTATGATTACATTTAAACTTTATCAAATTAAGATTGCAATCAAACTCTCTCCAAATCACAAAAAGATTACCATGATCAAAATCAACATTTATCACTCTATCAATACATAATTATTTGGTCCAAATAATATAGGAATTTAAAACTTATTTCATTTTAGCCTCATTTTTTGTCTTCAAAATATTAAAAATATAGTTTATAAAACAAATAAAATTTTATTCTAAAATTTTCGGGGCGTTATAGCAGTGCCTATGAAATTTTATTAATACTCCCCCACTTATAGCAGAGGAATATCGTGATTACATGAGGAAATAATAAAAGCAGTAAATGAGGAAGTACTACTTTCCTTAAAATGAAAGAAATGATAATGGACAAAAAATAAGAATAAGAATAAAAAAACCATACTCTAATGATGGGCAATCAATGTCTATCAATCTATACGAGTGCCCTAACATGTCGTGGTAGATTAGCTGCTCCATATATCTAGTATCACCGACGATCCCAACCTTCTGTAGCAGCATCTGCAACCTGATTCCCTCTCTATAAATGTGGGAAACCGTGTCTCTATCGAATGATCCTACAACAATTTATATATTTTATAACATTTAAATATAGCATTCTTGTTTATAATGCTATAAATTAAAATTGAATTTTATCTAAATATAATATAATAGCATTTTTTTGAAGGGCCACCAAATTAAAAAGCCTAAAATCCTTCCCTCCATTTTACCAGAACATTACATCCCGCTTTTTCTACGCTAATTATTTATTTCCACAATTTTCATCTATACTTTTCTCTGCCTCTCTATCTCTCTGTCTTCCAAAGTAATCTAACAAATTCATCTTCCCCCGCCAATAGCAACGAATTCATCCTCATATTTTCATATGTTGCTGTTGATTTCCATCATCTTTGTTTTGCAGTGATTTTGGCTACAAAAAGGGATCATATTCAACTCCAATCTTTGAGGTACGTCAATCATTTACACGCTTCAACTCTATTGGGCTCAATTTCGTTTATTGTTGTATATAATTTCATTAATTGGTATCAGAACGCGTGCCTTTTTAATTTTCATGGTAGGATGTTATATCTCGTTGGATAAACAGTGGATTCCATCTCTTAGAACCTTAGTCCTTTATATCCAACTGATCGTAGCAAATCATTTCACTACTTCCTAATTAATTGTTGATTGATGTTATTCAACAGATCTAATTTGAAATTGAACTTATCCTATTGCTTTTGTGAATCTTTTTGTTTGTTTGTTTTGGCATTTTTACCTCATTGTAGTGTGGATCTCGAAAGATAAGAAGTTATAATTTGATGATTTGGGGAACTATTTGTGATGTGTCCCTTGGGCGAAGGATTATATTTACTTAGGACTAGGTTCTTGTATCATTAATTTGATATATTGAATAATGATTTTCCCTATTGACAATGTTTTTCACTTCTCAAGATTCTTTCATTACTATTTATTTGAGAAATTCATTTAAAAATTCATCTCTTTGTTTAGACACAGGGAATAAGGCAGGGCGTGGTTCCTTATAAGAGCATTTTTTTCTGCTTTGAGACGCATTGCTCGCGAGGAAGGAATCCGAGGATGGTACATGTTAGTGCTTTAAAGTTCATTATTCAAAAAATTAAAATAGTCATGTTTCTATCCATGTGATGTTGGATTGCTGTATGTTGTTTCACTTGAACTAACATACATTTTTTTGTTCTCGAAATGGAGTAGTATGATTAGTGAAAACTAGTGGTAACTAAATATATGTTTCTATCTTGTGGTAAAAGAAAATTAGGTGCATGGTCTCTTGATCATCTGTATCTCTCTCCCATAATTAATATACACTTAAATATCTTATGCGGCTTATACAGTGGCCTTCTGCCTTCTCTTGCTGGATTAGTCATGTTGCTATTCAATTCTCTGCATATGAAAAGATGAAATACTACTTAGCAAAACATGGTAAGATTTGATGCATTTTTCTGTGCTCTGTGTATTTCTTCCTTTTTGTGGTTTTAGTTGAACTAATTTCTTGCCTGAGCTGTCCGACTCTAATCATGTGTTCTTCAAATTGTCGGAAAACAAAAGCACCAATGAGCTAAGCCCTCGGAAAGTTGCAATGGCCTCTTCATTCGCTAAAGTTATTGCTTCTGTTTCAACTTACCCACATGAGGTATACTGTACACCTCTATGCTTGACGAGTCACTAGTCATATAAACATTTCAGAAAAGGACCTACTGACTGGGTAGTGTCTTGATTTTGTCTTCAACTCACCCTGTATTTTTCTTGAGGGGTGGGAGGTTCATCGCACCTGCTTTTGAACCTGTTGTAATGTCTGAACTATGTTTTCACCAGGTTGTGCGATCGAGGTTGCAAGAGAAAGGACAAATGAGGAATTCTGGGTTAGAGTATGATGGTGTTCTCGATTGTATTAAGAGTATGATGGTGTTCTCGATTCTGGGTTAGAGTATGATGGTGTTCTCGATTGTTAATCTGACTCAATCCAAATGTCTAAAAGATCGAGTTCTCTAACTAGTCAAATCCCTTCAAGAATAGCCTTGATCATGCAAGATTCGTACGAAACTTAGAAAGTGCTAACACAATGATGTAACACCTTGAAAATTTTAGAATAAAAATTTGTTTGTTCTATATATTATATTTTATTATTTTGAAATTTGAGAGATTAAAGTGAAATATGTTTTAAATTCTTTTGTTTTTAGGTCAAATATTTGGATTTTGACTCAATACGGGGTATTGCTCGATAATTCGTTTTTAATCATATAAATTAGACTCAAGAAAAAATTAATTTGGATAAGCGACACTCAAGTTATCGATGTCGAAAGATTTTGCCTTAAATTTAAATTTAGTTAAGTTATTTTATTGAATTTTATGGATAGTCACGTGTGAACGAATGAGTGAATAAATATTATTATTATTATTTTATTTTTTTAGAATTCTATTTAAAGTCAAATCACTGTCACGTATAATGATTAGAATTATCTTTTTGTTGTGATATGTATTTTTTTGTACACATGTCACCTTGTGATTTGTTTACTAGAAATTTAATTTTTATCAAATGTTATAAATACAATTTTTCCATCCCAATTTTACCATGACACAAACACTATATTTTTCAAATATAAATAGTGTGCCAATGTCCCACAATTCACTACCACATAATTTTACACAACAACTTTCATATAAATGAGCTGTAAATTTTAAGTACATTTTTATTATCAAAAGCTCGTTTGATGAATCAATATAATATACTTTTGTGCAAGTGGTTTATTTCCTTATACTTTTATGTTCAGTAATTTATGCATGAATTATCAATGGACTTTCGGGTTCGACCTAACGAAATGTGAAATTCTTCGAGAATTCAAAATGAGAAATGAGAAATAATGGATATCTCGGTTGGTCACCGATATACTCTATAAAGAGAAATGTGGTATGAATTGTTTATGTTATTGTTATATAATTGCGTATGAAAACTACACGTATCTTACTGAGTGTTTTTTTATAATACTCACTCTTACAAATTTTTACAGGCTAGTTCGGATCGATTGAAACCGTGACGGGATGGTTTAGTGGACTGCCAAGGGATTTCGACATACAAAAATATTAAGTTTACTGCTTTTAAATTTAGTAATTTGTTTTGTTCAACTATTATCGAACTTATTAGTTGAGAAATTTTAAGTTATTTTTTAAAGACAATATTTTATTTTATGGATATTCCAATATTTTGTTTTTTTATAAGATTTTACCGTTCCACGAAAATTAGATTTTTAGTAACACTCCATTGTTTGTGAAATTTTGGGGCATTACAGTTTGGTATCAAAGCAAATATTTTACTTTCCTGTAGACTTTTTTCTTTTTTTTTTTCATTTATTTTGAAGGATAGATGTTGGTTTAAATAAATTTTGAATTATGGTAGTTTAGAATTTAAATTGTTATGGGTTAATGCTCATAGTTTAAGTTTCACACGTGATAATTTTTTTTTTTTTTTTGTGTTAGCTTTAGCCTTGGTGATGTTTTAAATTTTTTTTTACTAGTTTAAAAATTCACATTTTAAAAGATTTCATGTTCGATTTATTGTTAGAGTTTTGTTGATTCGCATAATTGTAAAATTGAAAGACTTTGTCAAAAAGACCTAAACTGTCTAAGAAGAGTTTGAGATTTAAACGGTCAATTGTGACCCTCCTCCTTATTTGGAAGTCTTTTGAATGCGCATTATTCAAATTAACGAGATGAAATACAATATTTCAAACCTTTCAAAAATAAAAAAATCTATTTTTAGAAACTTCTATTTTAAGAAAATCCTATTTTTGGAGATTAAAAAAAAAATACAGTATTTATCATAAACACTAGGAGTTTACGAACAATGTAAAATTTAAAGTTTTAAACATGTAATGAGATGAAAAATCCTTAGCACGTAGTGCTCACTACTCGATGACTCTCCAATTGTTCCCAGGTATGAAATGAAAAGTCATTCTTTTAACATGATTATGAGTTTTCTTACTTTATGTTATTTACTATTATGAGTATGTCGAAGTCGAGTATCTGAAACTTTTCAAGTAATTGAAGTAATTTTGAGGATAAAATTCTTTTAAGGAAGGGAGAATGTAACACCCCAAAAATTTTAGAATAAAAACTTATTTGTTCTATATATTATATTTTATTATTTTGAAATTTGAGGGATTAAAGTGAAATATGTTTTAAATATTTTTTGTTTTTGGGTCAAATATTTGGATTTTGATAGAGCAATGAAAAATATATCAATATAGGTCTCGTTGGATAGTTCGTTTTTAATCATGTAAATTAAGCTCAAGAAAAAATTAATTTGGATAAGCGAGACTCAAGTTATCGAGGTCGAAATTTTTTGCCTTAAATTATAATTCAGTTTAAATTATTTTATTTAGTTTTGAATTTTATGGATAGTCACGTGTGAATGGATGAGGGAATAAGTATTATTATTATTATTTTATTTTATTTTTAAAATTCTACTTAAAATCAAGTCACTATCGCGTATTATGATTAGAGCTATCTTTTTGTTGTGATATGTATTTTTTTGTACACATGTCACCTTGTGATTTGTTTAATAGAAATTCAATTTTTATCAAATGTGATAAATACAATTTTCCATCCCAATTTTACCATGATACAAACACTATATTTTTCAACTATGAATAGTGTGCCAATGTCCCACAATTCACTACCACAAAACTTTACACAACAGCTTTCATATAAAGGAGGTGTAAATTCTAAGTACATTTTTATTATTAAAAGCTCGTTTGATCAATCAAGGTAAGATATTTTTGTGCACGTGATTAATTTGTTTCCTTATTCTTTTATGTTCAGTAATTTATGTATGAATTGTCAATGGATCTTCGGGTTCGACCTAATGAAATGTGAAATCTTTCAAAAAATCAAAATGAGAAATGATGGGTATCTCGGTTGGTCACTGATATACTCCATAAATAGAAATGTGGTATGAATTATTTATGTTATTGTTATATAATTGCGTATGGAAATTGCACGTATCTTATTGGGTATTTTTTTTAAAATACTCACTCTTACAAATTTTTATAGGCTAGTTCGGGTCAGTTGGAATCATGGTAGGATGGTGTAGCGGATTGTCAAGAGATTTCGACATACGAAAATATTAAGTTTATCGCTTTTAAATTTAGTAGTTCGTTTTGCTCAAACATTATTATCGAACTTATTACTTGAGAAATTTTAAGTTATGTTTTAAAGATACAATTTTATTTTATGGATGTTCCAATATTTTGATTTTTAAAAGATTCTATCGTTCCATGAAAATTAGATTTTTGGTAGCACTCCATTGTTTGTGAAATTTTGGGGCGTTACAAGTGACCTGTGTGATCTCTAGTGATGTCTTCCCCGCTTGCAAAACCATCCTTAACACATCCATCAGTATTGATCTTGACAGATCTAACTGATGGAGTGCGCCACTAAACCAGAACGGAAGGAGATGAGGAAGGGAGTCCAAATAAATACCAAAGATGGGTGCAAGTTTCAAATCTCATTGCCAATGCATAGCTCGAAACAATCTTCACATATGAAAAAAATTGGATCGTGCGATAAACTCTCCAAATGATATGTCTGGCCACCATGCGGATCCCCCCATACTTCGTATCATTATTCTCGGTTCAAAGAAACCAAAATATCAGTAGAGGAATGACAGTGCGAATGTGTTCACAACGAACATAATATCAAGAATACCATCATCTTTAGAACCTCCATCCGACTCCCTCTCCTGAACTCATAGGTATCTGAAAAATATCCCCAAAAGGCTACCATACCTGATCGGAGATGCCACTGGTAGTGAAAATGTGACTGATAGTCTTAGTCTCAGAACAACAATGGCAACGAGAAGCCAAATGGCATCCAATCCTACTCTGAATAACCACATCTACTGGAATGAGGTCTTGCCAAAGTCTCCACCGACAACTTTTGATGCTACATGATAATAAAAAGAATAATGTTATTTAGTACTAGTCTTTGTAACACTAAATGTTAGGTCCAATGAAATGTAGAAAAATAATAATTTAATTAGGCCTATGATTTAGCGATAATGTCATGTAGACATGTGTTTAACACTGGTGTTGAATAACATTACTAATAAAAAAATTGTGAATGGACATTTTGACCCTTTACAACTTGTTTAGTATGCTCTTGAGAGAGATTTCAACCTTACGATCCAAGCCTAGGTCCATTCACCGTACAATCGAGATTGTTTCTTTGGCATGATTTTAAGGAAAGAAATTATTGAAGAACTACAGTTCATGCACAAGGAACTATGCTTTGAGGCAGGGACGGAGATATTTCTTCGTTTCACATTCCCGTTGTTTTTCTTGAACTCATACCATGGATTATGGATAGTCTTGGCTAGCTACGATTAATAGACCTAGGCTTTGTCCGTAAAGTTGGAAGTCTCTCTAAGCACAAACCTGAATTAGTTGTAATAAGGCCAAAAAATCAACTCCACAAATATTTTTATTTCCTTGTAACATCAAGAGACTCTTTCAATGAACACAATTCCCTGTATATGCTAGCAAGGACTGCAGGTATAGATGTTAATCTGGTGCCTCTAGTTAACAAATTTGCGACATGGAAAGCATATTTGTAAATTACATCACATATGTTAAAGGATAAATACAACATAGAAGGTTGAGCTAGATATTTTTCGTAGCAGCTGTAACCTTTAATCAGTTCAACTACACCCCCACGCTTGGGAGAAAAATTGGGCAGAGGAGGAGGAAGTTATACATCTTCGGATTGAATTTTGACAATGCCTTCTTCTCCTGCATTGGAACCAATCTTTAGCCTACCAATTCTAGAAAACTCTAAGTTATCCCACCATGCCAAGTATTGGGTGGTGGCATTTATTCAAAAAGTCGTGTTGGTATGTACAATATGGCATCCCCAATCGCATTGCTATAGTTACTCCAAGCAATCTCAGAACTTCCATTCTCTCGCGTCACATGACCTGGAAGATCTTGACCCATGCCAAATTGCATGGCCACACAATATGGGAGATATTACTCGATGCAGTCAACTTCTAGACTAACAAGCTTGCTAGGTCTCAAACATCGCACAAGCCCCTCAAATTCATCACTTGAACTAGATTAAGTAATTCCCAATGATAAATTTTCCTTGTAAACCATTTTAGGTAAGAAGTCGTTTGCAGCCCTCATATAAGGGCGCCAAATAAAATCTTCTTTAGCGCCATCTAGTGTCAATAACGCTTTAGTGTCTTCGTTCCCACTACCTTTATGATATGCCATTGAGCCAATCTTGGCCCACCAAACCCAATCAAATTGATCACGGAACCTAGGGAATCTCTCCCAAACCCAAGACTGCACCAGTTGGAATGGAGCTCTACCCTTAACTTCAACAGCTTTCTTTTGCCCTTGTCTAGTTTTACATTTTTCTGAAGTAACAAGGGTGCCTTTCAATGTACTCAAAATTCTATAAAAGTCAGCAGGAATAGCTGGAGCCAGTGCATGTTTTGTACCTTTAGCTAAACTAACCGCAATGGGAAGAGCTGCTTTGTTCATTTTGTCACATCCATATAGAAGAAAGAACTGTGACAGCCAATATGGACACAACCCTATAAGAAATAGAAGCTTTAATTATTGGCTAACACTGTTTGTTTTTTCATATGGACGCGACACTATAAGCAAAGCTTCTCTGCCCATCGAAGTCAGTTTAGCTAAAGGTTCAAAACTTGCACTTGCATCGGCTGTTCTTGCCGACAGTCTTAGAAATTTGAGCAATAATAGGAACTATTGTTACTTCAGAAAATGTAGAACTACACAAGGACAAAAGAAAGCTGTTGAAGTTAAGGTTACAGCCCCTTTACGACTGATGCAGGCTTGGGTTTGGGAGAGATCAATTCGATTGAATTTGGTAGGCAATGATTGGCTCGATGACATTGGGTAAATGAAGTGGGAGTGAAGAAATTAAAGTTTTATTGGAACTATATGGCATTCAAGAAGATTCCCTTTCGTGAAGGCTGCAAACAACTTCTTCCCTCACGTGGTTTGAAAGGACAGATATTACTGGGAATTAATTCCATCTGGTTCAGATGATGAACTTGAGGAGCTTGTGCGATGTCTGAGACCAAGCAAACTTGTTAACCTGGAATTTGATTGCATTGAGCAATGTCTCACATCGTGTGCACATGCAATTTTTCATGGATCAAGATCCTCCATGTCGTGTAACGTGAGAGAATGGAAGATATGAGATTTCTTGGAGTAAGTATATATACCATGACAATTGGGGAAGCCATATTGAATATTCTTTTGAGTCAGATGGCACCTCCCAAGACTTGACATGGTGTGATAAACTAAGATTTTCCAGTAGTAGGAGTGATGTTGGTTCAGATGCAAGAGAAGAAGGGTTTATTATGCCCTTATATTTGAGCCCATTTTGGGGGGAAAATATATTTTGGAAAAGTGTTTTTTAGAGAATGTGTAGTTAAAAAATAAGAATTTTTTTTCGATTTAATTGTAAAATTATTTTAGTAAAAAATGTGCGATTGAAAATTATTTTCGAAAAAATGAACTTTTGATCAAATGTGGCTCAAACGAGGGCTATAATTCAATCAGAGGATGAAGAACTTCCTCCTTCACCTCCAAAGTGTGGTAGGGTGGAGTACAACTGATTGAAGGTGATAGCTCCTATGAAAAGTAACTAGCTCAAGGTGAACTTTGCAGAATATATTTTAAATTTCAATTTTTTTTGGGAAAAATTTTCATTTGCAATGTTAAGATAATCTTTGGGTTTGCAAATCTAGTTAACAATGATTTATGTGATATCCATTTATGTGTTCAGTGTTTGGGAATCCACTTGCATATGTCAGTGTTAATTTTATTGCAGATAATTGTCCTTGCCAAGCAGTAAAAAGATACTCCCAGCATATACATAATTTTTCGAATATGATACATGATTTTCTATCTATTTTGAAGACCTGCATCATACATAAGGCTGCTGATACCCATTAGAAAGTTCATTGAAATGTATTGTTACGCTTCTTCCAAAGAAGCGCCTAATCGTCAACCACATGGCAATATACTAAACAAAGTCCCTAAGGCCCACACTCCAAGTCATCCTTGAATAAACCAAGGCGATGGAACACCTAAACCGAGTCCAAATGAGCTGAGGCACTTGGCAGTTGAGTTGACCAACCGCCTCAGTTGAGGTGCATGTTGAGGCCACCCCCCCCCCCCAGGCCGGGTGAAACCACACTGCGTGGAAGGTATACGAGGCTCACACCTCTCATTCACAGAGAGCATCTCCCAATTCACATCTCCCTCGAGAGATCTTCCGTACACATCTGCCAAACGGCTACTTGATGTGATAACTCATTGCAATAGTCACTTTAAGTCAAATTGTCAATCTATGAATCAGAGGCCAGGTCTAGGCTCTAGGATGACGACTTTTTAGAAACATTAAATGCCCATAAATGCACCTAGCCTATGATAGAACAGATGATAGGTCGGCCATCACGATGAGGTCACGTGTCTTCTTATCCAACGTTCTTTATTGCATCTCTTCCTCTGTAAAAGCTCACACATTGTGCTATTAACAGGTAACACAACTTTATTCATTTAAACTATAAACTTGCTCTTTCTATATATTTACTTGATAAACCTTCCAAGATCCGACGCCTTGAATACCTAGTGGCTCACGTCTAATGCACATCCCACACCCCCTTCATTCATTCATCGACTGACTTGACCATCTGAGTGTACACGATCGCCTGGATTTTGGCCACGTATGACTCACGGGTTGTTCAAGTGTGTAGTATAAATGCTTACGTGGACGAGATAGGACCCGAGATCTATTGGCCACGTCTCATCTACAAAAAAATGAGGTCAACATGTATTGTATCGAACAACATAAAACTGAGGGTTAAGCTGTTTTAATTTCAGAAAGCTAGATATATCTTTCAGGTTCCTTACTTTTAAAACCGTTGTTTTAATTAAATTAAAATAGTTGGGAAATGAGGTCTGCTGGTATGAGTAAAATCTTACATGATCCATTTAGATTTTCATTGATTTTTTCATAATCAAAATTGTTGCATTGGTAGACATGATGATCCTGTCTATTATTTTGTCTCTGGTGATTTAGCTTCGTTCTCTCTTACAAACAGAGTCATGGGAGAAGTAAACTCCAAATTATCGACACAGAGCCAAAAAACATAGATGGAATAATTCATGGATAGCGGGAGTGAAACTGAGCACAACCCTTTTTTACTCACTGCTTATCCATTTTGTCATTCCAACGTTTTTAGATAAGATCATATAAGAAAATGTTACCATGTCCAATTCTTGGCTAAAGACACCGTCCTATCACTTTCACTTTTTGTTCGTGCCGGAAATCAGGTTCCCATTAGGTAATTCATTTTGCGAATAAAGTTTCAATCAATTTATGCATACCTATACATATACCATGATTGATTCAATAGTTATAATTCAGGTTCCAGCTTCAAAAAAATTTCTAATGATAGCTAATTCTAGACATGGGAAGCCAAGATTTGCTTGATGGCGTTTTTTTTTTTTTTTTACTAACACTGTCCGTTTTCATATTCTCCTTTCTTACACTTCATAATTTTCTTCTAGTTTACATGTTAAATGCTACTTTTGTCAATTTTGTAAAGGAAAATTTAATTTTTGAACGTAAGAGTTACTTGTATCTATAAAGTAAACATTAAAATTAATTTACATAAAGTTATTGTATAGTAGATGTTGAATATGTAACCCAAATTCCGACGTTAGATCATGTCTTGGTTGGAAAATGAATTAAAGAGGAATCAATGTTGATAATTGAAATTTGGAGGAGTAATTGAGCGCTGGGCACCCAATCGAGGCACCAAGAAATGAATTTTGGACTTGAAACTCCGCGCCCACCATTGAGAATGCCAAACCGCCACGCGCTTCGCGCTAGCTTTACGCTCGAGAGTCGCACAACACTCTATTGGTGAGCGGCTGCGTTATTCGAAAAATATTTCTTTCCTTATTTTTGGCTATTTTTTATTCTCTTTCCGACCATAACATATTATTTCGAGTACTATAGATAGTCCACAATTTATATGGCTTTTATATGATTTTCAGAAGGTTAGAATTTAATTAAATACACAATATTCTTTGTATTTTCTTTCCATTATTAATAAAACCTTCATTCTTCTACCATATTATTTTGTTTTTCTTATATTATGATTGCTACTTTATATTTTTCATATAATCTCGTCTTCTATTTCTAATAATTGTTATCAAAGCATACATAATTCTTGTCGCGATCCTAACACTAGAATTGTCGTGAAGAGTTGGATAAACTATGTAGAACTTTTATCTTTATTAAAACAATGTTGGTATTAACATATTTTTAAGTACTTTTTCCCTTTGATAAAATAACACGATAATGTCAATTTAAGTAATTGAAACTAAATCACAATTCATTGATAATCTTAGATTTTATATGCCGGCCCAACTAAAGATTACTCCAGTTTTCCTTTTTTTTTTTTTTTTTTTTTATGGTATTTTACTAAATCTGTCCTTTTTCATATCCTCCTTTCTTCCACTTCATAATTTTCTTCTCGTTTTCTTGTTCAATGCTACTTTTGTCAATTTTATAATTTTTCGTCAGAACAATAATTGGCCCAACAACTTTCATTTTTCAAACATGGCGGATCAAACAAAATCTGATGGACCAAATTGTTGTCCACTTGAAGCGGGCCCATCTTTCATTTAAATGTTGTCATACTATTTAATTAACAATCTTTCTATATGTACATCTCTCTTTACACACTGGCTTAACAAATCTACACTTACACAATCTCACATCACCTCTCATATCTCACACATTTAATTCAATCACTATAAAACTAACACATCATTCATTTGTCAACCAAGTGGCAAAGGGAGATGTATAAATAGCTTCATCCTTTAATTAGTGACAAGCAACTTGATGTTTATTTTTCTTTTCCCTCATTCGTGGAACCAAAATTTCCTAGTCTGGCTCCCACTAATATTGCGTTTATTATGAATGAAAATACAAAGTTCAATCGAAACTACAACTAGAGGAGGGTGAATAGGTGATTACGTGGAATCAACAAACCACTATTAATTATCTCTAGATGATAAATCATACAATTCAATTATTCTTATGTTGAAATTCCGCAGTTATGAAAGCAATAAATAACACGAATTGATCACAAAGAAATCTCAACTGGGTAAAAACTTCGAGCACTTTGCCGATCAACAATCCACTATAAACGATTTATAACTTACAGTCTGTCATACTAGACGATGACACATACTTTTTGACCTCCGACTGCAATTTCAACAACTCTCCAGGATTTCATGCTGCTATACCAACTCCCAACTGTAGTTTCCAAAGCTCTCATGAATTGCGCTCTCTTGTAGCAACTCTCAACTTTTTGAAATCGTCTATCTCCTGTGAATTAACGAAGAACAACGCGTTCTTCAACGACTGGAACTCCAGTCACAATCCCTTAATTTTTAGAACTCTGACAGATATGAAGGAATCAGCAGTTTGGTATTTGGATTGTGAATTTGAAGTTTTTTCCGCCAATAGCTAATAACATTACGAAGGTTGATAGCAAATTTATCAAGATGATCTCAAACGAATGAATTTTTCTCAATATTCAACCTTGTAAAAAACGTTCGAATGTGTTATGATATTTATATGTAGGTTAGGGAATGAATTGGCTGAATAAAAAGCCTTTAAAAAACAAATTAAAAATTCTTCGAATAACACTATTGTTCAAGTGAGGGATGAGCGATAGTCGAGCGACACGTTGTCGCTCGAGCGAACGTAAGACGACATGCGGGAGACACAGTTTCTGTTTCTAACGCTCAAGCCAAACCTTGGCGACAGTCTAGCGGAATTCCAGTGCCGTTTTTCCTTCTTTCCCATTCTTGAACCCTAGACCTAATATAACTTAATTTCAACTAATTGCACATTTCTCCTCACCTTTTACAACATATTAATTTTGGTCTCTCTTGTTCACAAACTTGCCAATTACATCACATACATAAAAAGCCCCCCTTTGACATTCTATGAAAAACTACAATCTAAAGTCAAGACAGTAGTGAAATAAAATACAGACTAACACAACCAATAATTGTCTTGATCGAATCCTGCTTTTCATTTATGAAAACCTATTTTCTTAAATAGACAACTCAAATACCTAATGTAAAATGTATGTGAAACAATATTAAGTGTAAAAGCAGTTCAAACAGTTCATCAAGCAGTATTACATGTAAATGATTTAAGCAGTTAACTCATTTTTTTTTCAGTATCATCACATGCTAAATTAAGACATAATATCAATGCAACTCAACATACCAAAATGAAACATTAATACTACAAAACATCAAAAATTAATCTAGCAATACTGAAATTATCATTTAATCAAAAAATTTAGATACATCATGTCAAGTACATAAAATCATATACATCCTCAAAAAAATACTACTCTATCATAAAAAAATATATACTATAACTACTCCTCATTTTTGTCACAAAATGACAAGGGACCAAGAAATAACATACAGTAACCCAACAATGACGGTAATAGCAGGCATAAGTATAAGCAATGAACAATAAACTTTCCCACACATTTGACTCAAGTTAATTATAGAGTAAATTGTATATGTGACCCATATGTATAAAGTGTCACTAATCTTATGGTAGTAGGACTTCAAACCTTAATTTTGTGAGAAAAGACGTGCGAAACATCATTGCCATTAAGAATATTCATCTACTTATGAAAGTCAAACCAAGTAAATCACATTAGAACCTACACATAAAAGCTCATTTTGTATGAATAATTTCTTTTCCCCCCTGAGTTTTAGCACATATTTGTTTTTTCTCACAACTTTGGATATTGTAAGCTCATAATTATTTTTCAAATTTTAAGTGCAGACTCTTCTTCATTAAGCGACTAAAATTATCCCTGTAGCGAGCTTTAAGCCAGTTAACCCACTTCAGTTGACCCTAGGTACCAGGTTAGGCCCCGCATGCTTAATTGCTAGAGTCAAATAGGCTTCGAAAAAGAATATAAGATATTGAGCCTTTTCTTTTCTTTTTATCGGGGATAATCTTGAGCTTATGTCTAATAAATAAGGTCAATTCATGTTCAAAGTCACCCCCACTAACATGTGACTGTCATCCCAAATCTTACACATGCAGTAGAGTAACACTAACAATATCATAATGTTTGTAGTGCAGATGGTATATGAAGAGACCTATACTAAGTACTCCATAAATAACCTAAACCAACAATGAAACTTGCATCACTTCTCATCAAATAAACTCATGTGTGATCACAATCAACAAGATCAAGTTCATTGTATATTAAGCTGTAAAAAAATGTCCCGCAGTTAAAAATACTTTTTTTAAATGTTTTTCTTAACAATTTTCAAGTCCAATATACTTTTTTTTTTAAAATTTAAAAGCAAGAGTGCACTAAGCATGCAAAACCAAAAAAAAAATGTCAAACACACACAAACAAAAATAAAAATACATCAGTTTTTCAGTATAGAGAACAAATAAGTCATGCAATAGTAAAATACAAGCATGTACCAATAATACCTAATCAATGAGGCACACAAATACTAATAGTTGTCCTAAGAGATTCAAATAGAAAACCATCTAATCATTTGTTAAATAAGTCAGCTAACTGGTTCTCTGTAGAAATATGCTCAAGAGTCACAACGCTAGTTTCTACAAGCTCTCGAATAAAATGATGTTGTATATCAATATATTTGGTTCGAGAGTGTTGAACAGAATTTTTGAAAATATTAATGGCACTCGTGTTATCACAAAACACAGTCATAGTGCCTTGCTCAATTCCATAATCACTCAACATCTATTTCATCCAAAGCAGTTGAGTGCAGCAACTTCCTACAGTAATATACTCAACCTCTACCGTGGATAATGAGATAAAATTTTGTTTCTTACTCATCCAAGCAACAAGATTAGCACCAACATAAAGATAGCCTCCAAAAGTACTTTTTCTATCATCGG
This sequence comes from Fraxinus excelsior, assembly GCA_019097785.1. NCBI lineage: Eukaryota > Viridiplantae > Streptophyta > Magnoliopsida > Lamiales > Oleaceae > Fraxinus > Fraxinus excelsior. Next base: position 41,454,178 of record CM032625.1, on the reverse strand, counting down.
TATTTTCAACCTAATCAGCATCGGAATAGCCAGCAAGATCAAGATTAGAGTCCCGAGGGTACATGATCACATAATCTACAGTTCCATTGACATATCTAATGATATGTCACACGACGCTCATGTGAGATTCTTTGGGATAAGCATGAAAGCACGTACAAACCCCAACACTGAAAGCTATGTCGGTCTACTAACAGTGAGATAAAGTAAAATACCTATCATACTCCTGTATAGTATCTGATCAATACTTTTATCTGTAGGATCATGACCTAACTTGACACTGGTGCTCATGAGGGTTCTAGTTATTTTTTGCTTTCTAGGCCAAAACGCTTAATAAGATTTTTGCATATTTCGATTGAGATATGAATAGCCCATCATCCGTTTGTTTGACTTGGAGACCTAGAAAGTAACTCAATTCTCCAATCATGCTCATCTCAAATTCTCGCTTCATGCATTCAACGAAATCATGAGCAAAAGAATCAATAGGAGAGCCAAAAATGATGTCGTCAACATAGATCTGAACTATGGTAATGGTTTCCTCAATATGTTTTATAAATAGGGTTCTCTATCTACAACATCCCTTGAAAAATCATGTTCTATGAGATGTGCAGTAAGCCTATCATACCAAGCTCTAGGAACTTGTTTAAAACCATATAAAGTTTTATTCAACCTATAGACATAATGTAGGTATTTAGGGTCAATAAACCTTTTAGGTTGTTCAACATAGGTTTCTTCCTGAAGTATTTCATTCAGGAAATCACTCTTGACATCCATTTGATATAATTTGAATCCTAAGATGTAGGCAACAGCCACGAGAATTCTAATGGATTCAAGTCCAGCTACCGGGACAAATGTTTAATCAAAGTCAACACTTTCAACCTGAGTATATTCTTGGGCAACTAACCTAGCCTTGATCATTTGATTTTATTCTTAAATATCCACTTTGTACCAATAACATTACAATCATCATGCCTAGGAACTAAATCTCACACTTTGTTTCTAACAAACTTATTTAGCTCTTCATACATCGCATTTACCTAACATTCATCCCTAAGGACATCTTCTATCTTTTTAGGCTCAATCTGAGACACATAGCTAACATATGTTAGGTTGTTCAAAACCCTCTTACGAAGTCTCATCCCTTCTTCCAAATCCCCTATAATATTCACCTTAAGATGATTCCTCTTAACTCTGGATGAAGGTTCTCTAGGATATTTAGCTTTATCATCAAGTGTGGACTCTTTATTAGGCGTATCTAAACCATTATAAGTGTGTGGAGGATCAGGAACTAAAGTTTCTGTAGGCTCAATTACCATGTCGGAATCAACACTCAAGTGTTCTAGCACTACCTAATTTTCTCCAATCTTTCCATCACTACAGGCATCATCCACCACTACATTGATGGATTCCATCACAACTCGTGTATGAGAATTGTACATATGATAGGCTTGACTATTTCTGGAGTATCCTAGGAAGATTCTCTCATCACTTTTGGAATCAAACTTTCCTAAATTTTCTCCATATCTCAGAATGTAGCACTTGCTGCCATATACACGAAAGTACTTGACAGTAAGTTGTTTACCTTTCCAGATTTCATAAGATGTCATATCAGTCTGAGGTCTAAGATAAACCCTATTTAATATGTGACACGCAGTGTTGGTGGCTTCACCCTAGAAATGCATAGCTAGCCCCTTACCATGAAGCATGGCTCTAGCAATTTCTTCAAGCACACGATTTTTCCTCTCAACTACCCGATTTTGTTGTTGAGTGGTTGGCAAGGAGAACTCATACGGATTCCTTCATCTAAGCAGAAATTATCAAGATTAGAGTTTTCAAACTATTTTCCATGATCACTACGAGTTCTTGATATAGTGAAATCTTTCTCATTTCTAAGCCTTTTGCAAAATGAGATGATAAGACCAAACGCCTCAGTTTTACCTCTCAACAGCTCAATCCATGTATATTAAGAAAAATCGTCAACCACAACCAAGATATAGTGTTTACCACCAAGACTTTCAGCCCTAGATGGTCCTATTTAAGTCCATATGGAGTAATTCAAGTGGCTTGCTTGTCAAGATCTTAGAAGTTTGTTTATGAGTTACTATAAGTTGTTTACCTTGGTGACATGGGCCATATAAAGTGCTATCAATATTTTCAAGTTTAGGTAAACTATTAACAATTTCCTTCTTGGCGAGTTTAGACAAACTTTTATGGTTCATATGACCAAGCCGTTGATGCCACAGTTCAGTTATATCAATCTTAGCACTACTGCACACGTAGTTGGAATTAGGAAGAACTCTATAATAATTATCTAAAGTTCTGACACCTTTTCTGGACAAAACTAACCTCAAAATTAGCATATGATATTTGACTAATGCTTAACAAGTTGGACTTTAACCCTTTCACATAAAGCACACCTGAGAAAGCAGGTAGCCCAGTTATATTAACAACACATTTTCCTAAAATAGGTGATGTAGCTCCATCCCCAAAGGTAAACACACCTCTATTCCAATCATCAAAAGAAGATAACAAGGTTTTGTTACCGAACATATGTGTAGAACACGCACTATCAAGATACCACATAGAGTTATTTTGAGCTTTAAGTGTAACGTGGGTAACATAGCAATTCAACTGATTATCAGGCAAAGAGAGGTCGTTCTTCTTTACCCAAACCTTCTTAGAAATAGAACTGATTCTTGTTAACCGAGTCATCATCTCAGTTAAGTGACTAACCTGATTGGTAAGGAAGTTAACCTTGCTTGAGAAATTCGGACTTTTACTTCTAGTCACGAGTTTACAACACGTAGGTCATGTATGTCCCAGTACGCCACAATGGTGATAAGTGAGAATGAACATAGGTTCAATCTGCTCAGAGGTTGTTGCCGATATGTAGGACTATTGACCATACATTGTTTAGTAGGTCACAAACCTAAGACATTTTGCCCTTTGGTTCAGGATAAACAGTATTCCGAGCTTTGTTAGTGACCGAGATGAACGTGGTCTTGAGTGTACTATCAGTAGTATTACCATTTTGAACATAACAGACCATGCCTATTTCCAGCAGGCTTGTTCATCCCCAACAAATTATCAAGTCTCTACATACTAACTCATGAAGGATTGGAGTTGAGTATAAGATTTTTCAAGATCACTTGTTAAAGATTTAACTTTGACTTCCAAGTTTATATTAACAAGCTTCAACTCATTCAGATTTTTGGTAGAGTCCTAAAAGTCACCTATGGGTTTTTCTTTCTCTCTTTCAAAATCATTTACCTTTTCAGTATAGCTTTATTGACCTTTTTTATTTTAAGACTCTCATCAAATAGTTCACGATAGGATTCGTGAATATCATGTTCATCCTCATATTCTTCCTCAAATTTTTCACTCTATTCATCATTTTCAGTCTTTTCAATTTCCTTATCAGATTCAATTGTAGATATAGATGTGAAGGTCATAACATTTTATTCATCATCACCATCAAATGCATCACTTTGAGCACTCAGATCCGATTCATCATCACTCAAAGTCACTGCTAATGCCTTACGTCTTTCTTTATTCGAACTCTTTTTCAAGTTAGGACATTCATTCCTATAGTGACCGTAATCCTGAGACTCATGATATCTAGCTGATTGGGTTTTCTTATTAGCAGTTCTAGAGTTATTCTTCTCACGTCTATATTTTGAGAATTTATTAGGGACTTCATTTTTTCGATCTTGAGACTTTCTCATATTCCTTATCACCTTTTTAATTTTTTTTTAACTAAATAAGCTATTTCGTCAGAGTCTCAGCATTAATAGACCCACTCTCTTCTTCTCTAACAGTGTTCATGGCTATGGATTTAACCTTTTTAGGTTGAGAAATGGCGAGTTCATAAGTTTGAAAAGATCATACGAGTTCTTCTATCTTAATTGCATCTAAGTCCTTACTTTCTTCAATCGCAGTGATTTTAGTTCTAAACCTTCCAGGTAGGGATTCAAGGACTTTTCTACAATCTTGAACTCGAGAATCTTTTCACCTAGGTTAAAGCTCGAATTAACTGGTCATTCAACTTTGCATAGAATTCATCAAATGAGTCATCATCCTTCATTCTAATTTCTGCAAACCTAGAGGTTAACATCTGCAGCTGATAATTTTTCACAATTTTAGTTCACTCGTGCGTGGTTTCTAAAATGTCCCAAAACTTCTTTAACAGTCTCACATATCGAAACTCTCCTAAATTTTTCAGCAGACACAGCCATGAATAGGGCATGAATACCCTTACTGTTTCAGTTACACTCACATAAATCTTCTTTAGTCCATAGTGAAATATCAGTGGGTGTAACTACACCGCAACACTGGTTGAAGGTGCAGTCCACCCAGTTTGAACACTAATCCAAATATGTTCATCCAATACTTTAAAGAATGCTCTAATTCGAACTTTCTAATAAGCATAGTTGCTTCCATAGGAAAACGGAGGCATGGTCAAGTACTGACTAATCTAGAATTAATTAAGGGTCAAGAATCGAAATAAGGCTTTGATATCAATTGAAAATACGAAGTTCGACCAAAACTACACCTAGAGGGGACTGACTCATCTAGTTTTTTTTTTCTTCTTATTCTTATCATCAACATTTTATCAATTAGTTTATATTATTCTTAATGGTGCTTTCTTTTCGAAAAGTCCATTCAAATGACTTACAAAATTGAAGATAATAATTCTAGCATAAAGGCCATCTAACCAAAGATACACTCAAAGAAATATAGACTATCAAATAATTTATTACTGCAATTTAAATTTCAAGAAAAGCAACCTACATTGTACATTTTATTAAGGTTTCGTAGACGTGTCATTTAGATTTAGTTGCATATTAATTTATGTAGCAAGTGGACCATACACAACATACTATCTTATAATTTTTTCAGAGTTATCTTGTTGATTTCCCGTTGGGAACAACAAAGAAACTATTTAATAGAAGCCGTCAATTTGTCTAGTATGTATGAATTCACCAAAATTATATACTAAAAAATCACATTTGCCTAAATGATTAAATATTGACATTTTAAAATTTTAAATATTATTTACAAGTAACATCTATAAGTTGAGGAGTAAACATGGTTTTTTAGACCCTTTAAAAATTATACTTATTTTGAATTGACAACGCTGAATAATAGAATATGGGTTTCTGTGAACCCATTTTTTCGGAGAATAGATTTTATAATAATGAATTTTTTTTTTTAGAATGTGTGGTTAAAAGGAAGGAAAAAAAAGTTTTGATTTACATCTAAAATTATTTTATCGGTAGAATGTATAATTAAAAATAATTTTTTTAAAAATGTGGGTCAACAGGTACTGTATATCAACGCCAAATTCACCAAGTTCAATAAACGTATACAATTGTGCGAGCCAACAAAATTGTGCTGTTTGGTTATACCTAAAGAGAAACAAAGACCAAAGAGAGATCAAATATCGAAAACTCCATGTTCTCGTTTCGATTATTCATTCTTTTCTTTCTTTATTATTATCTTTAACGTTACATTTAATTTAGATAAGATTTGAAAAGAAAGTGTGTTAAGATAGAAATATTTTAGAATAAACAAACTACAATAATTTGCATAAAATTAATGTATACTACGATTATCGTGAAGAGTTGGATAAGCTATATAGAACTTTTATCTTTGATAAAGCGAAGTTGGGTATCAGCGTTTTTTTATGTACCTTCTTTCCCTTTGATAAAATAACACGACACTTATAATTTGACAATGTGTAATTGAAACTACATCACAATTCATTGATAATCTTAGATATTATATGCCCCAGGCAACTCAAGATTACGCAAGTCATCTTAATTTTTTTGTATTTTACTATCACTATACCTTTTCATATCCTCCTCCTTTCTTTCACTTCATAATTTTCTTCTCGTTTTCCTTTTTAATGCAATTCTTGTCAATTTTATAATTTTTTTTTAGAGCCCAACAACTTTCACTTTTAAAACATGGCGTGTCAAACAAAATCTGATGGACCAAATTATAGTCCGCTTGAAGTGGGCCTATCTTTCATTTAAATGTTGTCATACAATTAAATTAGACACGATCAACTTGATTTTTTTTTTTTTTTCCCTCATTCGTGGAACCAAAATTTTCTGTTCTGGCCCCTGCCAATATTGCGTTTATCAACGCTTCAATGTTAATATTTTTTGAGAACAATCATGTCCGATTGTCCAAATAAAACGTTTCATAGAGTCCATTTGATAAGATTCTTGAAAAAAAAAAAAAAAAAACATACCTATTTCTATGAATAAGAAATTGATTTTAAACATGCTTATATAATTATCTAAAAAAAATTTATGCTAGAAGAATTTTTATAATTAATTGACATAAGGTAAGTTTCTGATATAGCTCTTCTATAAAGAGTAAAAGTAAAAACAGAAGTTTTGTCTAAATGAACTCTGATTTGAACGTGGCGAATTCACTTACTATATATGCACGCGAATGAAATAATGTGATTACAAATTTGGTTATGTGAAAATGTTCTCAATTTTGCAACTTCGGTCTAATAATTAGGGTAATTAGGACAAAGCGTTCACATCTTTTGCATTCATGCACAAATTGTCCTTTATCATTTCGAACTTGACATTGGTAACCTTTTATCAATATTTTCTTGCGAAGTTTGTCCTTTTCGTCTCACTCCATTAATTTCTTTCGTCAAATATAGGTAATTGACACAAAGCGTCCCTATCGTTTGTATTTATTGCATAAATTGTCCCTATCATTTCAATTTTCACATATTTGGACCCTCAAATCAACCTTTCTTTGCACAGAAGTTTTTTGCCATCTATTGTCTCCATTAAAGCATTATAGAATGACTAATTATATTAAAAAAAGGAAATCATTGTGCTAGAGTTCCAAGTTTTTAAAAAGGTGTAAACGAGTCTCATGTGTAAAACAATTTAAAATATATACTAACAAAAGAAGGGATAATAATCCAAATGATCACTCGGCTTTGCGAAAGGTCCATAAGGGATCACTGAAATTTAAGAACTACCTCATTTATAGGAAAAAGGAAAAATTTATATTATTAAATTCCTCAAACCATTCAACTTCTTTACTGGTAAAAACTAGCGCAACAAATAATATTTGCTGATTTTCATATAATAATTTCGGATAGAGACCCATGGCCATCCGTATTTTCCAATTATTACAACCATTACACATTGATCATGGTATTGCCACAGGTTGAATCAATAACAAAGTTATGTTATCTTTTGATTTGTCTGCTGAATGAGTATATTCATCTGTGTCTTTGTACACAGTATGCGAAACACGTGCAATATTGACAATAACTCGCTTGAGAAAAGCCAATGGCACTGCAGTTGGATGAAGACATTCTTGGTTTATGTCTTTCCATGCATTCGTAACTTGTTTTTGAATTTCTGCAAAAGCCTCCTCTTTTGAGGCACCATTATTTTGATTCATGTAACATCCAACTGCTGATATTTTCTGCTCAAACTGCAAACAATGGAAGCAATAGGCCACTGTTAAATCGACTATTGGATTTCTGATATGTTTGTAAGGACCATTATCGAAGACAAAAATATGAACTTCTTACCCCAAATCCTGCCAAGTCGTTCATTAGTCTACCAATTATTTCCGAACCTTGTAGGATTAATGGATCACTTGCTACCCACTCAAAGGCTCCCTTGCTCACTAACTCTCCAATGGCTGTCAAAGAAACTGAAGAAAACAATATATAAGAGCTAGATGGCTTTCCCACTTTCATATATTCTTCCAGGGTCGGAATATAGCCACTGTACTCCCATTTCGCCTCTTGAAAATATGATCTCACGAGTCTTTTCTTCTGAAATTCGGAACGTTGATTTAGGAATTAGTATATAGCAAACACAACGAGTTTATCTGGTAATTAATTAATTACCTCCTCTATCACGAAGTGAACAAGGTTTGATTTCCCTGCCTTTCCCAACTCTTCCTCAATCTCGACATAAACATCTAAAAGAGCTTTGTAATAATATTTCATGTATGGTGGTAGCTGATCAACGAGACTAAGATCCCATCTTCTCATGAAGATATCCAATATCAAATAAAAGTTTAATTAGGTGAACCTTTATTTTGTTAAATAAATTATGAGATAATAAAAAATGCACTGAAATAAATATTTACCTTTCAATTGCATCCATGAGAAGAGTGAGTTCATCTAGAGTCCCATAAATGTCATAGATGTCATCGACAACTGAAATCATGGCGATTACTTTGGCTAGCATTTTCCTACCATGAGAATATTGGGGCTCAAAGTATACTGCCAATGCCCAAAAGTAGCATTCCACCAATCTATCTCTTGCAAAAGGTAATTTATTTTCGAACTCTAACGCCTTCCACCACCTACGTAACATTTATTTGAAGAAGTAAGATCTCAAAAATTTTACTAGCATTTATATTTAATATTAAATTGATAAGACCTGTTGCTTGACATTAGTTAAAACTAAGAGAAAATGGTATAATTCACCGAACTACTGATGTCTCGAGAAAACAAAGCTAACCTTGTAATGTCGTATAGCTCCTTCTGATACATCTTTTGCAATAAGTTGAAATCTAATTTTGCGAAATCCAGCAGCTTATCGTTATGTGATTCATCTTCTTGATACATAGATAAAAACTTTCTTGCCCCCAGCCTCGTCATAGTCTTATGAATTGGAAATTCCAAAGCTTCCCTAACTTGATTAGTCACAGAATTACTCACATGGAGGACTACGGAATCGAGTTGGGTGATAGTAAACTTCAATGCTTCCTCGAGAGTTTCCTCACCATATACTCTGAACTGTGCGGCCTCATACAAACTTAACAAGCCTTGTAAATTGCTAATCAAAGATTCATCAAATTTTCCTTGGCGGTCCTTGAATTTGTTGAAAACATCTGCTTCAGCCCGAAAAACATGAAATGTAATCTTAAAAAGATGTAGGAGGTGCATGCTAACTTTTAGGTACAAAAATTTTCACGTGATTTTTTGTGTTTGTTTGTGGCATGTAACAAATTAGGTGCATGTTTAGGTGTTCTGATTTTACTTACCACACGAGACATAATATCCTTGTTGTCTTAGTAACCGAAATCGAAGAGCGGTGATATGAAGATTGCTTTCTTGTTTGCCACAACTTTCATGATAGGTGTCATATATATATCTTAGAGATTTTTCAATTTCTGTTTCAAAATAGTTACCAACTCCAAGACGTTGGATTGCATCGATGATGTCTAGTTTATGCAAAGAATCATCTGGCACTGCCTCTAGCAGATTCTTCACTTCTTCTTTTAGTCTTTGATGCTCTTTCTCTTCATGGGTCGACGCATCCTGCTCAAGTAGAACACTCAACCACATTAATGTGATAATCTTGCAATATGAATAGACATACTGTAGCATAAATGAAAACTCAAAACAAGAAAAGGGTATTAAATGGAATGGGAAAAAAAGTGTAATTGTACCGTGAGATGAGAATTATATGCAAGGAAATGGTCCCCCCAAACTGAAGGATGATATGTGACCGAGCGCCGAGCATACTCTATTCCAGCATTTTTGGTGGAAATTAATGGAGCAGCCGATGCGGGAATTTGAGTATTCATTCTATCTTTTACTTTTAGAATTCGGAAAGGAAATGGATTGTTTTCTGGTTCTCATTTTATGAGCTTTAACGTCCTATTTATAGTTCCCATGCACCGATCATAACATCTCTGTTGTATGAACATTTTGTCAAATAATTGCAGCAACGTGACATTTCGTGCTAGTTCGATAGTTTTGTTTCAAATGAGTACATATGCAGAGGATAAGAATGGTCAAAGAAACCAGTCATTTTGTCTTGCGGCTGTCCAGATTTTTTTCTCTCACTACCAAGGTTTGAATTTTTTTTATTTTTTTTTCCCTCTTGTGAAATTGCTTCTATCACCAGTTTTAAAGCATTTATTTTAAAGTAACGTTATTTAGGTCAATTGGAGTTGCAATTTCAATTTAGGTGGTGTTCATCATTTAGCGTCACCTAAATTGGAATTGCAATCCAAATGGGGTTACATAACATTATTCTTTATTTTATCATCTAAAATGTCAAAAACATATACTCTTCTTAAAAATCGTGATTCATAAATGAGTTGATCATTTATTCTAGACATGTTATACAAGTCAGTAATTTCCTTATTTTTAAAAGATAAAGATAGACAAAATACTTCAATAGAAGCAAAAATAAAAGTCTACTAATTAATTAGAATAAAAAACTTCGATCACCAAAGAGAAATAACTGATGTAGGAGGGTTCGAGTCTGATGTTGAGTTGTCAGATAATACGTTAATGGCTCTAAAGTATCACGAGTTGGCAGATCGGCGCAAGGATGGCAAGTGATAGCGTAATTTAGGTAATTGAGACGTGTTTAAGTAATTTGGTCATAATTTTGGCCACGGTTATCAAAATCGCAATTATGACCCCAATCCGAAAAGCTTGTTTCGGTGCGCACGTCGTGGTCACCCAGCTATGCTCGGTGTGTGCCATTTTCAACCTCAAATTCCATTGTTTTCCTTCCGAATTGCTATTTTTAGTTAAAATTTTTCTATTTTTGGTAATATTTCGATGGCATTTTAGGAGATGATTTTTAATCTGATTTGGGCTAGATTTTTTGCTGACTACTTATTTTATTCTATATTTTAATTTGACGTGATTTTTGGAATTTTGCCATTTTTGGTAAAATTCCAATTTTTGGCTATAATATCCGGTTTGTAGACTTATTTTCATTATTGTTGGATATATAAAAGTTCTTTAAACTTCAGAGACGTTTTCTTTGTGTTTTTCGACTTTACTCTTGTGTTTCTTCCTTGTGAATTTGCCGGTAGAACTAGCATGTAGAATAATCTCTATTCTGTGTGGCGTCGTCCGTTGGAGGTCATGGTCGTGGTCGTCGTTGGAAGGTTTCGATTGAGGAAGTCCAACACCGTGATCGTAATATTCAAGATGTCATGATTCAAGATTTGCAGAGGCAAGGTGCAGAGTTAACCCAACGCCTAGCGGTGCACGATTTGGAGGATCGTGAAGTCCTCGATTCTGATTCTGCTATTTTTGAAAATCCCTACCACGAACGTGATCTATTTTGGGAGCACCGTGGTCGAGAGGAGCATCATAGGGATCTCGACTGGATAAACTCTGTAGAACGTATCTTTGACTACAAAGAAGTCTTGGATAGTGTGAAAGTAAAATTGGTTGCCATCAAACTCAAGGGCATGGCGTCTGTATGGTGGGCACAGTTGCGACGTTCACGGGACAAGCAGGGCAAGCCCAAGATCACTGATTGGGAAAAGATGAAGAAAAAGATGAAGGGTCATTTTCTTCCATTTGGTTATACTCAAACCTTAGTTCAACGAATTCATATGTTGAGGTAGGGGATGAGATAATTCAATGATTACATGGAGGAGTTTTATCAGTTGGTCAGCTGGAATGACTTATCTGAGATAGAGGAATAGATCGTGGTACGGTACTTTGGAGGGTTGCGCCAGCCTCTGCAGGATGTCCTCAGCCTTCACTCGCTGTGGACAGTTTTAGAGGCATATCAGCGTGCACTTATTGTTGAAAAATAGTAGAATAGGAGGCCAGTGATCAGGAACGAACAGAACAATCGACCAGTTTGCCCTCAAGATTCTCGTCCCATATAGCAGATACCGCAGGGTAATTCTAATCCTTCTATTGAATGTTTTCGTTATAGTGAACAAGGGCATAGAGCTACTGATTGCAGGAAGCCTGCTAGTCAAAAGAGAAAAAATTGTTGATTGGGAAGGACATGGTAGATGAGATTGGAGAGGCTGTGTATGACAATGATGACATTGATGAAGTGCTGTATGGAGATGGCCATGAGACTTTGGTCGTTCGTAAGAGTTTACTGACTCCCAGGGGCGATTCAGGAGACGATTGGTTGGTTGAGAACAAATATTTTCCACACGACCTGCACAATTGCTGATAAAGTCTGCAAAATGATCATTGACAGTGGCAGTTGTGAGAATGTAATGTCCGATGATGCTGTCTAGAAATTGCAGTTGAAAACAGATCGTCATCCCAAACCATACAAGTTGTGGCTGAATAAGAGCAGTGAGGTAATAGTAGATAGGCGATGTCTCGTATCTTTTTCAATTGGTAGCAAATATTTTGATAATGCTTGGTGTGATGTTGTGTCAATGGATGCGTGTCATGTATTGTTGGGTCAACCTTGGCAGTATGATTGCAGTGTTATCCATGATGGACGGAAGAATACATATTCTCTTAACATCAAGGGAAAAAATATTGTGTTGGCATCCCAACGTGAAGGGCCCTCTCCTACTCCGGCAGCCAACAATACTAATCTTCTTTCTATGTGCAAATTTTTAGGAGAGGTTGAGCATGGGGATGTGGTATATGCTCTACTACCTTGTCGGAATAGTGCAATGATGCTAGTGGATTCTGAGTTACCAGCAGAGGTGTAGCAACTACTAGCAGAATTCGTTGATTTTATGCCCGAGGACCTTTCTTCTGGACTATCACCTATGAGGGATATTTAGCATCAGACTGATCTTGTTCCAGGATCGAGCTTGCCTAATCGACCAACATACCGCCTCAGTCCCAAGAAGGCTGAAGAGTTACAACGACAAGTGGTGGAGCTATTGGAGAAGGGTTACATTTGCGAAAGTATGAGCCCTTGTGCAGTTCATGCATTACTTGTGCCAAAGAAAGATGGTTTGTGGCGTATGTGTGTTAACAGTCGAGAAAATTACTGTGAAGTACAGATTTCCAATTCCTCAACTGGATGATATGTTGGATCAACTATCTGGATCTACGATCTTCTCGAAGATTGACCTGAAAAGTGGATACAAGTAACATCTATAAGTTGAGGAGTAAACATGGTTTTTTAGACCCTTTAAAAATTATACTTATTTTGAATTGACAACACTGAATAATAGAATATGGATTTCTGTGAACCCATTTTTCTGGAGAATAGATTTTATAATAATGATTTTTTTTTAGAATGTGTGGTTAAAATGAAGGATTTTTTTTTTTTTTGATTTACATCTAAAATTATTTTATTAGTAGAATGTATAATTAAAAATAATTTTTTTTAAAAATGTGGCTCAACAGGTACTGTATATCAACGCCAAATTCACCAAGTTCAATAAACGTATACAATTGTGCGAGCCAACAAAATTGTGCTGTTTGGTTATACCTAAGAGAAACAAAGACCAAAGAGAGATCAGTTATCGAAAACTCCATGTTCTCGTTTCGATTATTCTTTCTTTTCTTTCTTTATTATTATCTTTAACGTTACATTTGATTTAGATAAGATTTGAAAAGAAAGTGTGTTAAGATAGAAATATTTTAGAATAAACAAACTACAATAATTTGCATAAAATTAATGTATACTACGATCATCGTGAAGAGTTGGATAAGCTATGTAGAACTTTTATCTTTGATAAAGCGAAGTTGGGTATCAGCGTTTTTTATGTACCTTTTTTCCCTTTGTTAAAATAACACGACACTTATAATTTGACAATGTGTAATTGAAACTACATCATAATTCATTGATAATCTTATATATTATATGCCCCACCCAACTCAAGATTACGCAAGTCATCTTAATTTTTTTGTATTTTACTATCACTATACTTTTCCATATCCTCCTCCTTTCTTTCACTTCATAATTTTCTTCTCGTTTTCCTTTTTAATGCAATTCTTGTCAATTTTATAATTTTTTTTAGAGCCCAACAACTTTCATTTTTAAAACATGGCGTGTCAAACAAAATCTGATGGACCATATTATAGTCCGCTTGAAGTGGGCCTATCTTTCATTTAAATGTGTCATACAATTAAATTAGACACGATCAACTTGATGTTTATTTTTTAATTTTTTTTCCCTCATTTGTGGAACCAAAATTTCCTGTTCTGGCTCCTGCCAATATTGCGTTTATCAACGCTTCAATGTTAATATTTTTTGAGAACAATCAAGTCCGATTGTCCAAATACAACGTTTCATAGAGTCCATTTGATAAGATTCTTGAAAAAAAAAAAAAAAACCTATTTCTAAGAATAAGAAATTGATTTTAAACATGCTTATATAATTATCTAAAAATATTTTATGCTAGAAGAGTTTTTAAATTAATTGACATAAGGTAACTTTCTGATATAGCTCTTCTACAAAAAGTAGAAGTAAAAACAGAAGTTTTGTCTAAATGAACTCTGATTTGAACATGTCGAATTCACTTACTATATATGCACGCGAATGAAATAATGTGATTACAAATTTGGTTATGTGAAAATGTTCTCAATTTTGCAACTTCGGTCTAATAATTAGGGTAATTAGGACAAAGCGTTCACATCTTTTGCATTCATGCACAAATTGTCCTTTATCATTTCGAACTTCTATCAATATTTTCTTGCGAAGTTTGTCCTTTTCGTCTCACTCCATTAATTTCTTTCGTCAAATATAGGTAATTGACACAAAGCGTCCCTATCGTTTGTATTTATTGCATAAATTGTCCCTATCATTTCAATTTTGACATATTTAGACCCTCAAATCAACCTTTCTTTGCACAAAAGTTTTTTGCCATCTATTGTCTCCATTAAAGCATTATAGAATGACTAATTATATTAAAAAAAGGAAATCATTGTGCTAGAGTTCCAAGTTTTTAAAAAAGTGTAAACGAGTCTCATGTAAAACAATTTAAAATATATACTAACAAAAGAAGGGATAATAATCCAAATGATCACTCGGCTTTGCGAAAGGTCCATAAGGGATCACTGAAATTTAAGAACTACCTCATTTATAGGAAAAAGGAAAAAATTATATTATTAAATTCCTCAAACCATTCAACTTCTTTACTGGTAAAAACTAGCGCAACAAATAATATTTGCTGATTTTCATATAATAATTTCGGATAGAGACCCATGGCCATCCGTATTTTCCAATTATTACAACCATTACACATTGATCATGGTATTGCCACAGGTTGAATCAATAACAAAGTTATGTTATCTTTTAATTTGTCTGCTGAATGAGTATATTCATCTGTGTCTTTGTACACAGTATGCGAAACACGTGCAATATTGACAATAACTCGCCTGAGAAAAGCCAATGGCACTGCAGTTGGATGAAGACATTCTTGGTTTATGTCTTTCCATGCATTCGTAACTTGTTTTTGAATTTCTGCAAAAGCCTCCTCTTTTGAGGCACCATTATTTTGATTCATGTAACATCCAACTGCTGATATTTTCTGCTCAAACTGCAAACAATGGAAGCAATAGGCCACTGTTAAATCGACTATTGGATTTCTGATATGTTTGTAAGGACCATTATCGAAGACAAAAATATGAACTTCTTACCCCAAATCCTGCCAAGTCGTTCATTAGTCTACCAATTATTTCCGAACCTTGTAGGATTAATGGATCACTTGCTACCCACTCAAAGGCTCCCTTGCTCACTAACTCTCCAATGGCTGTCAAAGAAACTGAAGAAAACAATATATAAGAGCTAGATGGCTTTCCCACTTTCATATATTCTTCCAGGGTCGGAATATAGCCACTGTACTCCCATTTCGCCTCTTGAAAATATGATCTCACGAGTCTTTTCTTCTGAAATTCGGAACGTTGATTTAGGAATTAGTATATAGCAAACACAACGAGTTTATCTGGTAATTAATTAATTACCTCCTCTATCACGAAGTGAACAAGGTTTGATTTCCCTGCCTTTCCCAACTCTTCCTCAATCTCGACATAAACATCTAAAAGAGCTTTGTAATAATATTTCATGTATGGTGGTAGCTGATCAACGAGACTAAGATCCCATCTTCTCATGAAGATATCCAATATCAAATAAAAGTTTAATTAGGTGAACCTTTATTTTGTTAAATAAATTATGAGATAATAAAAAATGCACTGAAATAAATATTTACCTTTCAATTGCATCCATGAGAAGAGTGAGTTCATCTAGAGTCCCATAAATGTCATAGATGTCATCGACAACTGAAATCATGGCGATTACTTTGGCTAGCATTTTCCTACCATGAGAATATTGGGGCTCAAAGTATACTGCCAATGCCCAAAAGTAGCATTCCACCAATCTATCTCTTGCAAAAGGTAATTTATTTTCGAACTCTAACGCCTTCCACCACCTACGTAACATTTATTTGAAGAAGTAAGATCTCAAAAATTTTACTAGCATTTATATTTAATATTAAATTGATAAGACCTGTTGCTTGACATTAGTTAAAACTAAGAGAAAATGGTATAATTCACCGAACTACTGATGTCTCGAGAAAACAAAGCTAACCTTGTAATGTCGTATAGCTCCTTCTGATACATCTTTTGCAATAAGTTGAAATCTAATTTTGCGAAATCCAGCAGCTTATCGTTATGTGATTCATCTTCTTGATACATAGATAAAAACTTTCTTGCCCCCAGCCTCGTCATAGTCTTATGAATTGGAAATTCCAAAGCTTCCCTAACTTGATTAGTCACAGAATTACTCACATGGAGGACTACGGAATCGAGTTGGGTGATAGTAAACTTCAATGCTTCCTCGAGAGTTTCCTCACCATATACTCTGAACTGTGCGGCCTCATACAAACTTAACAAGCCTTGTAAATTGCTAATCAAAGATTCATCAAATTTTCCTTGGCGGTCCTTGAATTTGTTGAAAACATCTGCTTCAGCCCGAAAAACATGAAATGTAATCTTAAAAAGATGTAGGAGGTGCATGCTAACTTTTAGGTACACAAATTAGGTGCATGTTTAGGTGTTCTGATTTTACTTACCACACGAGACATAATATCCTTGTTGTCTTAGTAACCGAAATCGAAGAGCGGTGATATGAAGATTGCTTTCTTGTTTGCCACAACTTTCATGATAGGTGTCATATATATATCTTAGAGATTTTTCAATTTCTGTTTCAAAATAGTTACCAACTCCAAGACGTTGGATTGCATCGATGATGTCTAGTTTATGCAAAGAATCATCTGGCACTGCCTCTAGCAGATTCTTCACTTCTTCTTTTAGTCTTTGATGCTCTTTCTCTTCATGGGTCGACGCATCCTGCTCAAGTAGAACACTCAACCACATTAATGTGATAATCTTGCAATATGAATAGACATACTGTAGCATAAATGAAAACTCAAAACAAGAAAAGGGTATTAAATGGAATGGGAAAAAAAGTGTAATTGTACCGTGAGATGAGAATTATATGCAAGGAAATGGTCCCCCCAAACTGAAGGATGATATGTGACCGAGCGCCGAGCATACTCTATTCCAGCATTTTTGGTGGAAATTAATGGAGCAGCCGATGCGGGAATTTGAGTATTCATTCTATCTTTTACTTTTAGAATTCGGAAAGGAAATGGATTGTTTTCTGGTTCTCATTTTATGAGCTTTAACGTCCTATTTATAGTTCCCATGCACCGATCATAACATCTCTGTTGTATGAACATTTTGTCAAATAATTGCAGCAACGTGACATTTCGTGCTAGTTCGATAGTTTTGTGCTAGAAGAGTTTTTATAATTAATTGACATAAGGCAACTTTTTGATATAGATCTTCTACAAAAAGTAGAAGTAAAAACAAAAGTTTTGTCTAAATGAACTCTGATTTAAACATGTCGAATTCACTTACTATATATGCACGCGAATGAAATAATGTGATTACAAATTTGGTTATGTGAAAATGTTCTCAATTTTGCAACTTCCCTCTAATAATTAGGGTAATTAGGACAAAGCGTTCACATCTTTTGCATTCATGCACAAATTGTCCTTTATCATTTCGAACTTGACATTGGTAACCTTCTATCAATATTTTCTTGCGAAGTTTGTCTTTTTCATCTCACTCCATTAATTTCTTCGTCAAATATAGGTAATTGACACAAAGCGTCCCTATCGTTTGTATTTATTGCATAAATTGTCCCTATCATTTCAATTTTGACATATTTAGACCCTCAAATCAACCTTTCTTTGCACAAAAGTTTTTTGCCATCTATTGTCTCCATTAAAGCATTATAGAATGACTAATTATATTAAAAAAAGGAAATCATTGTGCTAGAGTTCCAAGTTTTTAAAAAGGTGTAAACGAGTCTCATGTAAAACAATTTAAAATATATACTAACAAAAGAAGGGATAATAATCCAAATGATCACTGAGCTTTGCGAAAAGGGATCACTGAAATTTAAAAACTACCTCATTTATAGGAAAAAGGAAAAATTTTATTTTATTAAATTCCTCAAACCATTCAACTTCTTTACTAGTAAAAACTAGCGCAACAAATAATATTTGCTGATTTTCATATAATAATTTCGGATAGAGACCCATGGCCATCCGTATTTTCCAATTATTACAACCATTACACATTGATCATGGTATTGCCACAGGTTGAATCAATAACAAAGTTATGTTATCTTTTAATTTGTCTGCTGAATGAGTATATTCATCTGTGTCTTTGTACATAGTATGTGAGGCAAGATTGACAATAACTCGCTTGAGGAAAGCCAATGGCACTGCAGTTGGATGAAGACATTCTTGGTTTATGACTTTCCATGCATTCGTAACTTGTTTTTGAATTTCTGCAAAAGCCTCCTCTTTTGAGGCACCATTATTTTGATTCATGTAACATCCAACTGCTGATATTTTCTGCTCAAACTGCAAACAATAGAAGCAAAAACAAAAAAATTAGGCCACTGTTAAATTGACTATTGGATTTGTGATATGTTTGTATGGACCATTATGGAAGACAAAAATATGAACTTCTTACCCCAAATCCTACCAAGTCGTTCATTAGTCTACCGATTTCTTCTAAACTTTGTAGGATTGGAGGATCACTTGCTACCCATTCAAAGGCTTCCTTGCTCACTAACTCTCCAATGGCTGTCAAAGAAACTGAAATAAACAATAAATAAGTGCTAGATGGCTTTCCCACTTTCATATATTCTTCCAGGTTCGGAATATAGCCACTGTACTCCCATTTCGCCTCTTGAAGATATGTTCTCACCAGTCTTTTCTTCTGAAATTTGGAACATTGATTTAGGAATATATACATTTGATATATATCAAACACGACGGGTCTATCTAGTAATTAATTAATTACCTCTTCTATCACGTAGTGAACAAGGTATGATTTCCCGGTCTTTCCCAACACTTCCTCAACCTCGACATAAACATCTAAAAGAGCTTTGTAATAATATTTCATGTATGGTGGTAGCTGATCAACGAGACTAAGATCCCATCTGCTCATGAAGATATCCCATATCAAATTAAAGTTTAGATGAATCTTTATTTTGTTTAATAAATTAGTAAGTACGCTATGAGAAAATAAAAAATGCACTGAAATAATTTACCTTTCAATTGCATCCATGAGAAGATTGAGTTCATCTAGAGTCCCATAAATGTCATAGATGTCATCAATGACAGAAACCATGGCGATTAGTTTGGCTAGCATTTTCCTATCATGAGAATATTTGGGCTCAAAGTATACTCCCAATGCCCAAAAGTAGCATTCCACCAATCTATCTCTTGCAAAAGGTAATTTATTTCCAAACTCTAACGCCTTCCACCACCTATGTAAAATTTATTTTAAGAAGTAAGATCTCAAAAATTTTACTAGCATTTATATTCAATATTAAATTGATAAGACCTGTTGCTTGACATTAGTTAAAACTAAGAGAAAATGGTATAATTCACCGAACTACTGATGTCTCGAGAAAACAAAGCTAACCTTGTAACCTCGTATAGCTCCTTCTGATACATCTTTTGCAATAAGTTGAAATCTAATTTTGCAAAATCCAGCAGCTTATCGTTATGTGATTCATCTTCTTGATACATAGATAAAAACTTTCTTGCCCTCAGCCTCGTCATAGTCTTATGAATTGGAAATTCCAAAGCTTCCCTAACTTGATTAGTCACAGAATTACTCACGTGGAGGACTACGGAATCGAGTTGGGTGATAGTAAACTTCAATGCTTCCTCGAGAGTTTCCTCACCATATACTCTGAACTGTGCGGCCTCATACAAACTTAACAAGCCTTGTAAATTGCTAATCAAAGATTCATCAAATTTTCCTTGGCGGTCCTTGAATTTGTTGAAAACATCTGCTTCAGCCCGAAAAACATGAAATGTAATCTTAAAAAGATGTAGGAGGTGCATGCTAACTTTTAGGTACAAAAATTTTCACGTGATTTTTTGTGTTTGTTTGTGGCATGTAACAAATTAGGTGCATGTTTAGGTGTTCTGATTTTACTTACCACACGAGACATAATATCCTTGTTGTCTTAGTAACCGAAATCGAAGAGCGGTGATATGAAGATTGCTTTCTTGTTTGCCACAACTTTCATGATAGGTGTCATATATATATCTTAGAGATTTTTCAATTTCTGTTTCAAAATAGTGACCAACTCCAAGACGTTGGATTGCATCGATGATGTCTAGTTTATGCAAAGAATCATCTGGCACTGCCTCTAGCAGATTCTTCACTTCTTCTTTTAGTCTTTGATGCTCTTTCTCTTCATGGGTCGCCGCATCCTGCTCAAGTAGAACACTCAACCACATTAATGTGATAATCTTGCAATATAAATAGACATACTGTAGCATAAATAAAAACTCAAAACAAGAAAAAGGTATTAAATGGAATGGGAAAAAAAGTGTAATTGTACCGTGAGATGAGAATTATATGCAAGGAAATGGTCCCCCCAAACTGAAGGATGATATGTGACCGAGCGCCGAGCATCCCCTATTCTTGCATTTTTGGTGGAAATCAATGGAGCAGCCGATGCGGGAATTTGAGTATTCATTCTATCTTTTACTTTTAGAATTCGGAAAGGAAATGGATTGTTTTCTGGTTCTCATTTTATGAGCTTTAACGTCCTATTTATAGTTCCCATGCACCGATCATAACATCTCTGTTGTATGAACATTTTGTCAAATAATTGCAGCAACGTGACATTTCGTGCTAGTTCGATAGTTTTGTTTCAAATGAGTACATATGCAGAGGATAAGAATGGTCAAAGAAACCAGTCATTTTGTCTTGCAGCTGTCCAGATTTTTTTCTCTCACTACCAAGGTTTGAATTTTTTTTTTTTTTTTTTTTTTCCCTCTTGTGAAATTGCTTCTATCGCCAGTTTTAAAGCATTTATTTTAAAGTAACGTTATTTAGGCCAATTGGAGTTGCAATTTCAATTTAGGTGGTGTTTATCATTTAGCGTCACCTAAATTGGAATTGCAATCCAAATGAAGTTACATAGCATTATTCTTTACTTTATCATCTAAAATGTCAAAAACATATACTCTTCTTAAAAATCGTGATTCATAAATGAGTTGATCATTTATTCTAGACATGTTATACAAGTCAGTAATTTCATTGTTTTTAAAAGATAAAGATAGACAAAATACTTCAATAGAAGCAAAAATAAAAGTCTACTAATTAATTAGAATAAAAAACTTCGATCACCAAAGAGAAATAACTGATGTAGGAGGGTCCAAGTCAGATGTTGAGTTGTCAGATAATACGTTAATGGCTCTAAAGTATCACGAGTTGACAGATCAGCGCAACGATGGCAAGTGATCGCGTAATTTAGATAATTGAGACGTGTTTCGGTAATTTGGCCATAATTTTGGCTACGGTTATCAGAATCGCAATTATGACCCCAATCCGAAAAGCTTGTTTCGGCGCGCACGTCGTGGTCACCCAACTATGCTCGGTGTGTGCCGTTTTAAATTAAGCCCATATTGATTACACGAAATAAAAAATGCAAAACGTGTCGTGGTTTATTTCAAAGTAAAACATCGGGAAAATGTTACATGAAGAGTTACTATTTTTTTTTATTTTTTTTTTTTACAACGTAATATTAATTTTCAGAAATCTCAAATGGATACCTAACGCGGTTGTTTACTTATAAGAACCAATGGGAACTCAATCTGGAAAAGAATATAAAGGAGGATACCATATGTTTATTAAATTATATAAAATGGTAATAAAATAAGGGTATTTATTAGCACCACTGAGTGACACATTATTCTATAAATTGTAATGTATTTTGTTTTTTTCGAAAAATGTGAATGTTGACCAGCACTATTGGTGAATACCTTCTTTTTTCAATTATCTGTTAAGAGCTTCCATGATTTTTTTTAATTTTTTTTCAAGTTTCTGGATGAGCTACCAATTGCATGGTACCATTCTCTTATTTGGTGCAAAACTCATTTTTATATAGTTATTTGGAGCTACCAATTGGATGGTATCATTCTCAACATTGATAATCCAGTAGTCACGAGTTCCCATTAGCCATACTAACTAGGACAATAAACATGTAGGAACAAGATTTTTGTACAGACTTTTAACTAGGGATAGCAAAAAACCAAAAAAACCTGCCCCAACGGGTTGGCGGGGCGGGGCGGGGCGTGGAATGCCGCCTCGGGTCGCGGGGCGGGGATGCCCCGCCCCGGTTTGGTTTAAAAAAAAGAAAAAAAATATTTCAAACTTTAATAAAACAATTAGTCTAACCCTAAATTCACTAAACGGTCCAAACCTCCCAAATCTCTCTCTCTCTCAAACTCCCTGAAGCAGTGAAGCGGTGAAGCCCCTGAACTGAACCCGCGCCGTCGGCCCGTCGCCGTCTCAACTCGCCAGTCTCCCGCCATCGATAGCCCAAGCAGCTGGTTTTGGTAATGATGGAATTTCGAGTTTTGCTTTCACCAATTTTCCACTCAAATCAGTTTAGCTCACTTATATTTATTCTTATGAGTTCCCAAGTTTTGTAAATATATTTATTGCTTTCACCAATTTACCCAGCATTTGTCATGAACTGAGAAGAAAAGAACTCTTGGAAGACAAAATTAAATTTTAGAATTGATGAAGTTTTTGACGTGAGCTCTCTGGCTGACTGGCTCTGCTGTACATTGATCCATATTTAACAAAAATAATGCCATATTTGGAGAGGGGTGACGATTATGCTTGGTTTAGGAGTTGTTGAAACGTTGAAGCGGCGGTTTCTAATGTAGGATTCAAGAACCGATGTGAAAGAGGGGTTAGTGGGGTTGTACACAATTCTTGAAATTTTGTAATTTGGGACATTTCTTTGTGCTAAACATCGAACAAAGTTGTCGTAAAGAGAATCTGTTCATTCTCACACTTCGTGCTAAACATTTCTTTGTGCTCTTCATGAAAGTTCATTCTCACACTTTGTACATGTTTGGGAGTGCTGTTAATCTCTTCCAAACTATGAACAAATAATTTAGCAAGAATTTGTACCACAAATATTTATACATTCTTGAATTCATTAAGTCCTTGCGAGGAAGTTTTTGACAACCTTTTCACGGCAACTTCTTGTCCATCTTCCAGAGTTCCCTAAGATCAGAATGTGTTCATTTGAGAAGGTATTAATTTAATGAACTTGAAGTAGCACTGGATTTTTTTCAGCTGAAATTCATCTGTTACACTCTTTTAATATGTCTCATAGGCTAACCTTTATGTTATGTGAATTGAAGTCGAGCATTTCATCTCTTATACAAGAGAGAGGAATATTTGAACATTGCTACTGATATATGCATTTATGATGCTCCATGTGCAAAGTGTTCCATCACCTTTTAAAAAAATTTACAAAATTTAGAAGACCACTTTTTTCAGTTGTTCATTCTTGTTAAATTGTACCTATGGAGCAAGTCTAATTTTCAGAAGACCCACAATATTGATCTTCTGCAAAAGTTATATAAGAAAATAAAAATAAATAAATAAATAAAATCACATTTTTTTCTGGGTTTAGTGTATGTTGCTTAATCACTGTTTTAAATCTTTATTTTGTACATGTTTGCATAGATGTCTTGCCCAAGTAGTGCTGGAAGTATTGGATTAGGACCAATACACGAGGAAAATATATCGGTAAGCGATGTCCCGCAAGAAGATCCAAATGAACCGTTACCAAATGCAAATGAAAGGCCAATATATTGGATGTTGCTCCAAGATGAATGATGAAGATATTGATGAGGAGGTAATTTTATTTATCAAATAATGTAAATTTTAATCGTAGTTATTATGATGATATTGAGTATAATATATCTTTCGTTCTTCAATTTTCAGGAACTATCTTCTGTCATCTCTAGTCCTGCTCATGAATGAAGTTATGAAGATGGAAAGTATTAGATAACGAAATGAAATTTAGTTACAATGTAATTCTACTTGTAATTCGCCCCATTTTGGACATCGTTTGTTTTCAGTGCTTGCTTTGGATATTGATGTAATTATTTTAAGTATTATTTGCTTTGGATTATAAAATCTTGAATTGTATTTAATTGGAAATTTTTGGTTTAAAAAAAAAAAAACTAAATGGGGCATTAAACGGGGCAAAAATCCACCCCGCCCCGCCCCGCCCGCGCCCCGCCAAAGGCCGGGCGGGGCGCGGGGCGGGGCGGGGGTGCCCCGCCCCGAACCCGCCTCGTTGTCATCCCTACTTTTAACAGGTTGTTGACGTGGCAACACTCTGTTTGTCTTTTTTTTTTCTTCTTTCAATGAAAACCTTTCGAGTGTAATTTCTATTATTTTTTTGTGTACCTATAGTGTTGTTCTAACTAGGATTATGGAATTGGAAAATGAGACATGCTACATGTACGTAATTTTTGGTACATAGGAGTGTCCACACCCTCACATGATCATGGGTGTGACCAAAATTATGTACACCAAGAAATATAACGATAGGATTACATTGTACAAAATTCTTATGAATCTAAATTTTAGTAAAGTTCAATTATTTATTTATTGAATCGTAATATATATTATATTTAATAATATGAAGTTTATTTTTTAAACAAGCTTAAAACATTAGTTAGTCGATAAGATTCTGAATAAAAATAGATAGGAAGAGAAGAGAGTTACACGAATAAAAAATGAAATGAGTTTCGGATTAACACGAATATTTTTATTTTTTAAAAAACAAATGGAAAATTATGCAATTAAAATAGACTTTAAAATATCAATCCAGCTTGACCATGTGAGTTCATATGCCCTCTAAATAATTAATAATGGATTCCAACTTTGATGACCTCTTAAGGTGACACTTGGCATATTTTTATCACTAGATTGAATCTGAACGAATTTCTTCAATAAATGTTATTAATTAATTAATCATCCTTGTAACAACCAAGAATTTGTTTGCCGTCTTTTTTGTCAACTTTACGTTTGAAAACCTTGTAATATTCCCTGCAACATAAACGTGTCACCCTTTTTTTTTTTTTTGGACGTAGGAACCTGCAGCCGCTACTCGTGAGTGCGCACTGAGTAAACCTTGTTCTATGTGCAATAGACCATAAACCACACATGAGATAAATCGTAATAGGCAAGTCCGGTGCAACATGCTCGATCGATGAAGTATTGGCAGAGAATTCGAATTTATAACCTTCTATGAAGTATTATGCTAATTTTTTATATAAAAATTTCTTGAAAATGCTCTAATATAATTATCTTTTGGACCCCAATGCATATACTTGGCACTCTAACAATACAATTGAGAGTGGATGTGTTAATTATATGTAAATGTAGCAAAAGCATTGAAGGAATTTTTTTTTTTTTATCCTAAGATTATTGTTGCATTTTCCTATTGTAAGTATACTATTAGCAAAAGTATTGAAGGAATTTTTTTTTTTTTTTATCCTAAGATTATTGTTGCATTTTCCTATTGTAAGTATACTATATCATAACAAGTCATATGGTAGATCTATGAGTTTCGATAATCATTCTCACAAGATATTATTTAATTTCTAATTTATTATTTCTAACTATTAATTGACAAAAGAATAAATAATAGTTTGTGATTAATTATCTAAACTATCTAATTATTCTAAAGTTATCTAAAAGCACATAATTAACTAGAATTCTGGTTTAAGTATTATTGTCAATGTAAAAACTTACAATTTCATCTATAGATCCCCTTTAATTCACTAGTCAAGGTTAATAACTATTTTAGTGTTCAGACAAATTTTTTTAAAGTATTCAATTTACCTCTTTTGAGTTCAAATTGATCTTAATCAACTATATCATTTCACAATATTTCTATGTGAATCAAAATAAGCATTATTTAAATGCACTAAATCTCTAAGATCAATGTAACGACCACAATAATCATAAAAGGTATAAAATGTACTTATGAATTATAATCTTCAACAAGTAGCAAACAAAGTGTCTTAATCATAGTTATCAGACTCGATCCGAACACTGACCCGAACAATGTAGCTGGTCAATGGGTTAGTGGTTCAACCGGTGACCTGATTAGGGGTGGGCAAAACCCAAACCAAACCGACCGACCCGACCCAAACCGACCTGTTTGGGTCGGTTTTTTGAATTTTTGGAGCGGGTTTCGGGTTTCGGTTAGCTTAATCGGGTCGGGTTGGTCAGGTCGCGGGTTAAGAACCCAAACCCGACCCAACCCAACCCGAAAAAAAAAAAATGTGAACTTTGAACGCGCTTTCATTTTTAACTTTCAATTACTAGTTTTGATTATTTTGTTTTTGTTTATCCTCGAAGGAATCCAAGAAATTAACAAAACTAAGTCTCCTCTCTCTTCTAATTAACAAAATTTTAAGTTTTTTGACCTTCTAATTAACAAAACTAAGTATCTGCTCTCTTCATTCTTCAATATAGATTTGTTCTATGAATGTTTTATTTATTTTTTATTTTGGCCCAACTCCATTAATTCTTGTTATTGAGAGCAACATAACTATATTTATTTCTTTGATTGATTCCTTGAAAGTAATTAATCTGTTGATAGTTTGACAAAAATATGTACATATATTTATGGAATTTCATGCTGAATTCTACTAGTGTTATAATTTCTATTTTTTTAAATCATGACTTGAAATAATGAAATATTTTTCTTCATATGAAATTACATTTCAATAGTCTCTTGTGGACATGTTAAGTATGATTGTACCATGTATGAAGTACTTTGTTATTTTTTTATTAAACTGTTATTTTTGTTGATGAATATTTGATGGATTATTTTGATAAATATTTGATGGATTCTACTATTATTTTTCAAGTTTATTGATATTGGATGACTAATGGGTATTAATGTATTATTAATGTTATTTTACATAAAAAAAAATGGACGATTTTAATTTTTGTACAATAAATTTTTCTCAAACCGCCCAACCCAACCCAACCCGACCGACACATGATTGGGTTGGGTTGGGTTGGGTTTCAACATTTACGTGGGTTGGGTTGGGTTGGATTTTTAACAAACCGACAATGTTGGGTTGGGTTTGGGTTGGGGCAAAAACCAACCCAACCCAACCCACGCTCACCCCTAGACCTGATGGTTCAACCAGTGAGTCATTGCATAAAAACCTAAAAAAATATAAAGTATTAAATATTTTTAGGGGCAAAATTAGAATTTTTAATTTATTTTTCACTAATTATTTAGGTCTATAAAATAAAGTAAAATGTTGAAACAAGGTTTTTTAAAAGAATATTTTTATAAAAACTATAAATGATTCATTAGTTAAATATAAGTTATTGTACACAAGTAACACAAAAGTATTTTGTGTTCAAGTGGTGAAGAACCCTTTATTTTTCTTAAATTAGAGGTCCAAGGTTCAATTCCCTTGGATCCAAAATGGTCAATCGAGTCGGTCCGGGCCGGGTAAATCACTGGTTAACTCGATCAAAAGTGATTTTGACCGATTCAAGTGTATTTCTATCAATTTCATCCGTCCAGCCCTGTCAAGGTCCGAGCGCCAGTTTTTTGGCCTGACCGCCCGGGTCGGGCCGGTTTTTATAACAATGGTCTTAATCCTCTCCAAATGATGTCTCCCAAGTTGCCGCAAGCAAATCCTTTGAAAATAAAACGATAACAATCAAATTCCAAATATAACCTTCACATTAGTTTTCGTGCTATTCCATTTTTAGTTGCCATGATGAGTTCCGACAACTATTTCAACTACAAATTTCATGGAATGAGTAGAACATTCCAAAAATTTTTTTGCCTTCGTCTATCCTAGTTTCAAGTTTTTTAAGAAATAATGTCTAAATTCAAAAAGTTCAAATATATGGCCCCAAAAGGTCCAGAAAAAATTGTCAATCTTTTATTTGAAATAGTGATAGTAACAGGATGAGAAAATAAGTGATGATAATTTTGAAGAGGGAAGGAAGCCCCCCTCATGGGGTCTACCCTCGTATCAAAGTTTAGAAATTTTTGTTCTTGTAAATTTCGATTTTGCCCTAATTTATCTCATGAATAGGGAGTCGTAATTAGACTTTTATATTACCATAGGGGGGGAGGGGAGGGAGAGAGAGAGAGAGAGAGAGGTCACAAAATATAAAGTGCGTGATTTCTATTGTAAACTCTCTTTTATCATATTGAATTTTTGTAGCGGCAAAAAATGATGTAGTCTCACATTGAGGCAAATCAATATATTCTTAATTTTCTGTATTTCTTTTTACAAATTGATTTCTATTGGTGAAATAAAATTACGGTTTCGAATTCTAAACACATTATTCGGAACAAAATAAATGGTAGAAAAATGAATTACATGTGTTAATTAAGGATTTTGTTGTAATATATCTCACATTATTGAAGTGCGTAATTAAGCTTCTAGAAAATAAAAAGAAACTAAATTTATTCTTAATGACTCAATCATATGAATCTTTTTCCTTCATTTCATTCAACTCAACCATTATGCTTATTAAGAAAATTCACATGATTAACATTTCTAATGACATCAAATTATATAATTTTTGTTTACCGTTTCATTTTTTTTTTTTTTTACATGTTCTGTTGAGATAGGTTTAGATCGTTATGTCATATTATAGCTTTTTTCGAGTTTAAGAAAAAGATAGACTTGTCGAGCCATATTTTCCTTCATTTATCCTTGTTTCTAGGTTTTTTTTTTTTTTTTTTAAAATAAAGTCCAAATTCGAAAAAATTAAATACAATTACACAAAAGGGCCAGAAAAACATTGTCTATTTTATGTTTGAAATAAGTGATAGTAATAGGATGAGAAAATAAGCCAGAGTGTGTATTCAATCGGGATTTTTGAAGACTTTGATGGAATTTTTTTATTTTTTTATGTGATGACTTATGTAGATTTCGTTGATTTTTTATAGATTTGTATGGAATTAGTGATGGTATTTGGTAGACTTCTATAGACTTTTATTTTAAATTTTTTATTGACTTTTATAGAAATCAACCGATTTTTGAAGACTTTCATTTGACATAGAATTCGCGTGAATCTGGTACAATAGTGTGACATTATCACATATGAGGTGGTGGTTCCCACAATTTCTTTTCCCCTCCCCATATAATAATTTTTTTGAAAAGGATAAGAATTTAAGACCTTAATAAATAAATAATAATCAAAATTATTTTATATAAATATAAAATATAAAATAAATTTAATATTCAATATTATTAATATAATATATCTTTAAAGAATAAATAAAAAATCAATATATTTAGAAATTAGAGATAAACAACAAGGGGGAGAAAAAAAAAATTGAAACAAATACAATCAATAGAAAAAAAAAATTAATCGTAACTCTAATGTTCATATAAGGGAAAAGGAAAGAGAAATATTAAAAAAAAATACATATTAATTTTTTTTTTTTTTTTTGTGATTATCTCCCAAAATCTTGTGATTAATAAAAGACAAATTTTGAAATCTACTTTAGTACTTCTACTTAAAAGTTAGTACCCTGAAGATTTTTATAAAAGTTTCTAAAAGTAATTAAAATTTGAATACTCCAAAACTTATAGACTTTTAAAAAGTTTTAATTGAATATACTACGACTTTTAGAAACTTTTTAAAAGTTAATAAAAGTTTAAATTGAATACTTTTAGAGAGTTTACATAAAAAAACTCATAACTTTTTTAAATCCCAAAAAGTCATTAAAAATTTCATTGGAATACCCCCCTAAGTAATGATATTTTTAAGGGGATCCATCCCGAACTAAAATTTTAGAATTTATGTTCTTGTAAATTTCAATTTTACCCTTTACCTCATAAATAGGGGGTCATCGTTAGACTTATGTTACCATAATAGAAAAAAGAGAGAGAGGTTATAAAGAGTAATGTTATTTATCATCATGACGATAGAACATCGGTAATGTAGCAATCCATTATCCTTCACATTTATCTCTATCTCGTCTCCCCTCTCTCTCATAATTGCGCTATCACATTATTCTATATAGACCGCACAGAAATCTATAAATATTGCATGTTCCAAAGTATTTATTTTTCTTTCTACGAGTTGATTGCTACCAATGAAATAAAATTAGAATTTCTAATTTTGAACACATTATTTGAAACAAAAGGAATTGACAGAAAAAATGAATTACGTGTTAATTAAGGGTTTTATTGCAATATATCTCACTTTATTGCAATACGTAATCGATTTTACTTTTATTTCTTCATCCATAGAGATTGAGATGGTGTTATGGTAGTGAAGAATTGGTACATAATTCAAAGTGGAGAATAATTCCAAATATTTTAGTTGACATAAAATTTTACGTATTCAATTTTCTATTCGCTCATAATCTACTCAATGACCCTCACCATACCAATTTGAATATATATAAAGTTCATATTCAAAAAGACCATATACATGTAACATGCCTGAGAAAGGCCAAAAATTGTCTATTTTATGTTTGAAATAAGTGATAGTAATATGATGAGAAAACAAGTGACGATAATTTGGAAGGGAGTTCACCCCCGGACCAAAGTTTAAGATTTGTCTTATTGTAAATTTCAATTTTGTCCTAATTTTTCTTATAAATAGAGAGCTGTCATTAGGCTTTTATATTATCATTATAGAAAAGAGATAGGGAGGTTAGAAAAGAGAGCGTGAAATTTTTCTTTGTAAACTCATATTTATCATAGTGAATTATTGCAGAAATGAAAGAAGACGTAGTCTAACACTAAGATGAACCTTTATAATCTTGCGTGATCTTAAGTGTATTTTTTTATATACAAACTAATTGCTACTCGTGCAATAGAACACCTTATTCGAAACAAAAGGAATGGACCGAAAAAATGAATTACGTGTTAATTAAGGGTTTTATTGCAATATATCTCACTTTATTGCATTACGTAATTGATTTTACTTTTATTTCTTCATCCATAGAGATTGAGATGGTGTTATGGTAGTGAAGAATTGGTACATAATTCAAAGTGGAGAATAATTCCAAGTTGACACAAAATTTTACGTATACAACTATCTATTCGCTCATAATCGACTTTATAACCCTCGCCATACCAATTCAAACTCTCTCTCTCTCTCTCATATGGAAACAATTAAAAACACTTCAAGTTTCTAGAAAATAAAAAGAAACTAAATTTAATGACTCGATTATATGAATCTTTTTTCTTTCTTCCCGATTTTTGTTCACTGTTTCATTTTTTTTTTTTTTTTTTTTTTTACGTGTTCTATTGATATATGGTTAGATCGTTATGGCCATATTATAGATTTTTGTCGAATTTAGAAGAAAAATTTGGACTTGCTTCATTTATCCTTGCTTCTAGTTTTTTAAAAAATAAGTGCAAATTCAAAAAGATAAAATATATGGCCCCAAAACGGCAGGAAAAAAAAAATTGTCTATTTTAATTAAGCTTTTTGTTGTAATTTATCTCACTTTATTGCAGTACGTAATTGATTGATTGTACTTCATTTTTTTCGTCCATAAAGATTGAGATGATGTTAGTTTAGTGAAGAGTTGGCACAAAATTGGAAGCAGGGGCGGACCCAGCATCCGTCGAACCCGGGCGGCCGCCCGTGCTGGATCCGTCGGAATAGTTTTTTTTTTTTTTTTTTTGACAATGAATGAATGCTTTACATTATATAACTAGTAAGTTGTTTTGACTACACTTGTTTCTTGTAGCTCAGCTGGCAAGGAGCTGTTATTTTCCATGTGAGGTGCTGTGTTCGAATCAATTTGGCAACAATATTTTTGTGAAATATGTTTAATTCTACCAATTTTTGTAATAAGGGAGGAGGATTTGAACCCGCTACCTCTCCCTAAAATGGTGAACACTTGACCAATGTGCCAACTCATTAAATTTGATATCAAATTTGCCAAAATAATATATGTTATATATTAACGGTTTTAATGCAATTATAAAAAATTTGAATCATGCTCTTCTTTTGAATTATACAAAATTAGGGCACAATATCATTTGGTAAATATTGTTCATTTTTATAACAAAATTATATATGTTTGTTTGAACAAAATAATTGTTATATTTAAATTATATACATCATTTGATTTCATTTTTTCTTTAAAAAAAATACATTTTTCTCTCTTTTTTTAACCACGTGTATTTCAATAAAATAATATTATATGTAAATTCAAAAAACGTTTTTATTTTTAGCTACATATTCTCCATCAAATCACTATTTCAAAATACATTTTTTGCAAACAAAAACAAAAAAATGGATATCAATTTCCAACCCTCAAACATTCAGAGGTTTTCTTATATATATGCGTGTATTCATTTATTGACTTTAGGGAGTTATATTGTCATTACAGTTTTTTATTGTATTGAAAGCCACCCTCCCAACCCCCCCCCCCCCCACCCTCCTCTTTTTGTCATCGTCGCATGTGTATTCTAATTTTTTTTTTCTTATTCTTATCATCAATAGTTATTAATTAGTATATATTATCCTTAATGATGCTTTCTGTAATTCGAAAAGTCCATTCAAAGGACTTACAAAATTGAAGATAATAACTCTAGTATGAAGGCCATATCTAGCCAAAGATACACTCAAAAGAAATATGAATAATTTCTTGCTACAATGTAAGAATGCCAATCGAGACTTCTTTTCGTATTACGAAAAGTTGTATAAGAGATTCAAGTTAACACTCCCTTTCAAGAAAAACAAGCTACATTGTATACATTTTATTAAGGTTTCACAGACGTTTCGTGTACATTTAGTTGCATATTAATGTATGTAGTAAGTGGAAACATTGTCGAGTTATCATGTTGATTTCAGGTTGAGAACAACAAAGAAACTATTCAATAGAGGCTTCGATTTATCTAGTATGAGTTCACCAAAATTATACTAAAAATTCACATTCGCCTGAATGATTAAATGTTGACAATTTAAAATTGAAAGATAATTTACAAGAAATGTCTATAAGTTGAGGAGTAAACAATGTTTTTTTAAACCCATTAAAAATTATACTTACTTTGAATTGACGACACTAAATAAAAGAATGTGAGTTTGTCTGAACCCATTTTTTGGGAGAATAAATTTTGTAATAACGATTTATTTATTTATTTATTGAGAATGTGTGGTTGAAAAAAAAAGTTTTTGATTTACGTGTAAAATTATTTTATTAGTAGAATGTGTAATTGAAAATGAGTTTGTAAAAAATGTGATTCAACAAGGACTAAAATATCAATGCCAAATTCGCCAAGTTCAATAAATGTATGCAATTGCGCGAGTCGACAAAGTTGTGCTGTTTGGTCATACCTACGAGAAACAAAGCCCAAAGAGAGATCAAATGTCTAAAACTCTGTGTTCTCGTTTCGTTTTCCCATTATATTCTTTCTTTATCATTATCTTTAAAGTTGCAGTTTATTTAGATAAGATTTGGAAATAAATGTGTTAAGATAGAAATATTTTATAAGAATAATCAAGCAACTTGAATTG
Source organism: Fraxinus excelsior (assembly GCA_019097785.1). Taxonomy (NCBI): domain Eukaryota; kingdom Viridiplantae; phylum Streptophyta; class Magnoliopsida; order Lamiales; family Oleaceae; genus Fraxinus; species Fraxinus excelsior. Next base: position 41,420,550 of record CM032625.1, on the reverse strand, counting down.
GTTTTGTGTGTCGAAAATATTTAAAGTATTACATATGAGCAATCTTAATATTATACAAATATAAAGTAAGAGTAACTTACATTTGTAAAGTAAATAAAGTTATTGTATAGTAGGTGTTGAATATGTAACCCAAATTCCGACGTTGGATCGTGTCTAGGTTGGAAAATGAATTAAAGAGGAATCAATATTGATAGTTGAAGTTTGGATGAGTAATTGAGCGTTGCGCACCCAATCGAGACACCAAGAATTGAATATTGGACTTGAAACTGAGCTCCCACCATTGAGAATGCCAACCCGATGCTTGCTTCGCGCTAACTTTACGCTCGAGAGTCACACGATGCTCTGTTGGCAAGCGGCTGCGTTATTCGAAAAATATTTCTTTCCTTATTTTTGACTCTTTTTTATTCTCTTTCCAACCATAACATATTCTTTTGTGTCCTATATATAGTCCACAAATTATATGGCTTTCATATGTTTTTTAGAAAGTTAGAATTTTATTAAAACGACAATATTTTTTGTATTTTCTTTACATTATTAATAAAATCTTCATTCTTCTACCATATTATTTTGTTTTTCTTATATTATGATTACTACTTTATATTGTTTCATATAATCTCATCTTTTAGTTCTAATAATTGTTATCAAAGCGTACATAATTCTTGTCAAGATCCTAACACTAGAATTGTCGTGAAGAGTTGGATAAACTATGTAGAACTTTTATCTTTATGGGCAAGAATTGTCGTGAAGAGTTTACTAACATGTTTTTATGTACTATTAAAGCGATGATGTTTACTAACATGTTTTTATGTACTTTTTCCCTTTGATAAAATAACACGACAATGTCAATTTAAGTAATTGAAACTACATCACAATTTATTGATAATCTTAGATATTATATGCCCCACCCAACTAAAGATTACGCCAGTTCTCCTTTTTTTTTTTTTTTTTTTGTATTTTACTGACACTGTCCTTTTTCATATCCTCCTTTCTTCCACTTCATAATTTTCTTCTCGTTTTCTTGTTTAATGCTACTTTTGTCAATTTTATAATTTTTCGTCAGAACAATAATTGGCCCAACAACTTTCATTTTTCAAACATGGCGGATCAAACAAAATCGGATGGACCAAATTGTTGTCCACTTGAAGCGGGCCCATCTTTCATTTAAATGTTGTCATACTATTTAATTAAGAGGAAATTACAAGCACACAGGTTTTTAAATGCCATTTTCAAAAATTCAAAATCAGCTTTAATAATACTTAAATCAGGTTTTAATTAATAATTTTTAAATTAATTTTCAAACCCTAATTTTTCTTTCACTCCCTTCTTCCCCTCACACTCTCTCTCCAAACCCGACATTTTTGCTCTTCCCCATCTCTCTATCCCCGCAGCCACCACCTCCGTTGGCAACACCGTTTTCTTTTCCATTATTACTCTCTCACAGGGGGTTTCACCTCATCCATTTTCTCTCAATGATCGGCCACAGTTATGTCGATGATTAACAATTTCCATCAGGAATCCACAAAGCTACTCCACCACCTCTCCCCAAACCCTCCTCCTCATCTACGGTAACAATCAACCATGGTGGTGCCAAATTCTCGACGCCAATGGTGAAGTCATTACCAAATGGGATCAAATCTTTTTAGTCACCTCATTAATCGCTCTTTTTGTGGATCCACTATTCTTCTACCTACCTAACATTAGGGCCGAAAGCTGCATGTCCACGAACGCGCTTCAGATTTTGATGAAGTTCTGTACTACGTATGTGGCTCCAAGTTCTCGAGTTTTTGGAAAGGGTGAGCTTGTGAGGGAGCCGAGGAAGATAGTGATTCGGTATTTGAAAACTGATTTCGTTCTTGATCTGGTTGTTGCTCTTCCCCTTCCTCAAGTAAGGTTTCTTTTTTGGTTCACCTTTTAGCCCGAACTCAATTGTGACCGTGAGTTGGTGAATCTACAGGCGGTGATGGTGGCAAAAGGGGTGATGGTGTGGCGGTGATTTAAGGTGTGTACTGGCGGCTGCGGTGGTGGTTGAGGTCACGGTGGGGCACGACGAGGCGGTGGTGGTGGCTGCGATGTTTGAAACGGTGATTTTGTTGCTAGAAAGTGACGGTGTTGGCGATGGTTTCCGTAGTGTTTGAACCAAAATTTCCTAGTCTGGCTCCCACTAATATTGCGTTTATTATGAATGAAAATACGAAGTTCAATCGAAACTACAACTAGAGGAGGGTGAATAGGTGATTACGCAGAATCAACAAGTCACTATTAATTATCTCTAGATGATGAATCATACAATTCAATTATTCCTATGTTGAAATTCCGCAGTTATGAAAGCAATAAATAACACGAATTGATCATAGAGAAATCTCAACTGAGTAAAAACTTCGAGCACTTTGCCGATCAACAATCCACTATAAATGATTTATAACTTACAGTCTGTCATACTAGACGATGACACATACTTTTTGACCTCCTGATTGCAATTCCAACAATTCTCCAGGATTTCATGCTGCTACACCAACTCCCAGCTGCAGTTTCCAAAGCTCTCATGGATTGCACTCTCTTGTAGCAACTCTCAACTTTTTGAAATCGTCTATCTCCTGTGAATTAACGAAGAACAACGCGTTCTTCAACGACTGGAACTCCAGTCACAATCCCTTGATCTTTAGAACTCTGACAGATATGAAGGAATCAACAGTTTGATATTTAGATTGTGAACTTGAAATTTTTTTCCGCCAATAGCCAATAACAGTACGAAGGTTGATAGCAAATTTATCAAGATGATCTCAAACGAATGAATTTTTCTCAATATTCAACCTTGTAAAAAATGTTCGGAGGTGCTATGATATTTATATGTAGGTTAAGAAATGAATTGGCTGAATAAAAAGCCTTTAAAAAACGAATTCAAAATTCTTCGGATAACACTATTGTTCAAGCGAGGGATGAGCGATAGTCGAGCGACACGTTGTCGCTCGAGCGAATGCAAGACGACAGGCGGGAGACACGGTTTCTGTTTCTAACGCTCAAGCCAAACCTTGGCGACAGTCTAACGGAATTCCAGTGCCGTTTTTCCTTCTTTCCCATTCTTGAACCCTAGACCTAATATAACTTAATTTCAACTAATTGCACATTACTCCTTACCTTTTACAACATATTAATTTTGGTCTCTCTTGTTCACAGACTTGCCAATTACATCAAATACATAAAAAGCTTCCCCTTTGACATTCTATGACAAAACTACAATCTAAAGTCAAGATAGTAGTGAAATAAAATATAGACTGACACAACCAATAATTGTCTTGATCGAATCCTGCTTTTCATTTATGAAAACCTATTTTCTTAAATAGATAACTCAAATACCTAGCGTAAAATGTATGTGAAACAATATTAAGTGTAAAAGTAGTTCAAACAGTTCATCAAGCAATATTACATGTAAATGATTTAAGCAGTTAACTCATTTTTTTTAGTATCATCATATGCTAAATTAAGACATAATATCAATGCAACTCAACATACCAAAATGAAACATTAATACTACAAAACATCAAAAATTAATCTAGCAATACTGAAATTATCATTTAATCAAAAAATTTAGATACATCATGTCAAGTAGATAAAATCATATACATCCTAAAAAAAAAAATACTACTCCATCATAAAAAATATATATACTATAACTACTCCTCCTTTTTGTCACAAAATGACAAGGGACCAAGAAATAACATACAGTAACCCAACAATGACGGTGATAGCAGGCATAAGTATAACCAATGAACAATAAACTTTCCCACACATTTGACTCAAGTTAATCATAGAGTAAATTGTATAAGTGACTCATATGTATAAAGTGTCACTAATCTTATGGTAGCAGGACTCCAAACCTTAATTTTGTGAGAAAAGACATGCGAAATATCATTGCCATTAAGAATATTCCTTTATTTATGAAAGTCAAACCAAGTAAATCACATTAGAACCTATACATAAAAGCTCATTTTGTATTAATAATTTCTTTTCCCCCCTGAGTTTTAGCACATATTTGTTTTTTCTCACAACTTTGGATATTGTAAGCTCATAATTATTTTTCAAATCTTAAATGCAGACTCTTCTTCATTAAACGACTAAAATTACCCCTGTAGTGAGCTTTAAGCCAGTTAACCCAAGTCAGTTGACCCTAGGTACCAGGTTAGGCCCCGCATGCTTAATTGCTAGAGTCAAATAGGTTTCGAAAAAGAACATAAGATATTGAGCCTTTTCTTTTCTTTTTATCGAGGATAATCTTGAGCTAGGTCTAATAAATAAGGTCAATTCATGTTCAAAGTCACCCCCACTAACATGTGACTGTCATCCCAAATCTCACACATGCAGTAGAGTCTCACTAACAATATCATAATGTTTGTAGTGCAGATGGTATATGAAGAGACCTATACTAAGTACTCTATAAATAACCTAAACCAACAATGAAACTTACATTACTTCTCATCAAATAAACTCATGCATGATCACAATCAACAAGATCAAGTTTATTGTATATTAAGTTGTAAAAAAATGTCCCGCAGTTAAAAATACCTTTTTTAAATGTTTTTTTTTTTTTGTTTTTCTTAAAAAATTTCAAGTCCAATATACTTTTTTTTTAAATTTAAAAGCAAGAGTGCACTAAGCATGCAAAACAAAAAAAAAATGTCAAACACACACAAACAAAAATAAAAATACATCAGTTTTTCAGTATAGGGAACAAATAACAAATATGATGCATGCATAAATCAATGTCATGCAATGGTAAAATACAAGTATGTACCAATAATACCTAATCAATGGGGCACACAAATATTAATAGCTGTCCTAAGAGATTCAAATGGAAGGCCATCTAATCATTTGTTAAATAAGTCAGCTAACTAGTTCTCTGTAGAAATATGCTCAAGAGTTACAACGCTAGTTTCCACAAGCTCTCGAATAAAATGATATTGTATATCAATATATTTGATTCGAGAGTGTTGAACAGAATTCTTGAAAATATTAATGGCACTAGTGTTATCACAAAACACAGTCATAGTGCCTTGCTCAATTCCATAATCACTCAGTATCTATTTCATCCAAAGCAGTTGAGTGCAGCAACTTCTTGCAGTAATATACTCAACCTCTACCGTGGATAATGAGATAAAATTTTGTTTTTTACTCATCCAAGCAACAAGATTAGCACCAACATAAAGATAGCCTCCAGAAGTACTTTTTCTATCATCGGTATTTTTAGTCTAATCAGCATCGAAATAGCCAGCAAGATCAAGATTAGAGTCCCGAGGGTACATGATCACATAATCTACAGTTCCATTGACATATCTAATGATATGTCACACGACGCTCATGTGAGATTTCTTGGGATAAGCATGAAAGCACGTACAAACCCCAACACTGAAGGCTATGTTAGGTCTACTAGCAGTGAGATAAAGTAAACTACCTATCATACTCCTGTATAGTATCTGATCAACACTTTTATTTGTAGGATCATGACCTAACTTGACACTGGTGCTCATGAAGGTTCTAGTATTTTTTTGCTCTCTAGGCCAAAAAGCTTGACAAGCAAAAAACGCTTGACAAGATTTTTGCATATTTCGATTGAGATATGAATAGCCCATCATCCGTTTGTTTGACTTGGAGACCAAGAAGTAATTTAATTCTCCAATCATGCTCATCTCAAATTCTCGCTTCATGCATTCAGCGAAATCATGAGCAAAAGAATTAATATGAGAGCCAAAAATGATGTCGTCAACATAGATCTGAACTATGGTAATGGTTTCCTCAATATGTTTTATAAATAGGGTTCTCTATCTACACCACCCCTTGAAAAACCATGTTCTATGAGATATGCAGTAAGCCTATCATACCAAGCTTTAGGAGCTTGTTTAAGACCATATAAAATTTTATTCAACCTATAGACATAATGTAGGTATTTATGGTCAATAAACCTTTTAGGTTGTTCAACATAGGTTTGTTCCTAAAGTATTTTATTCAGGAAATCACTCTTGACATCTATTTGATATAATTTGAATCCTAAGGTGTAGGCAACAGCCACGAGAATTCTAATGGATTCAAGTCCAGCTATCGGGACAAATGTTTCATCAAAGTCAACACTTTCAACTTGAGTATATCCTTGGGCAACTAACCTAGCATTGATCATTCGATTTTATTCTTAAATATCCACTTTGTACCAATAACATTACAATCATCATGCCTAGGAACTAAATCTTACACTTTGTTTCTGACAAACTTATTTAGCTCTTCATACATCGCATTTACCTAACATTCATCCCTAAGGACATCTTCGACCTTTTTAGGCTCAATCTGAGACACATAGCTAACATATGTTAGGTTGTTCAAAACCCTCTTACGAAGTCTCATCCCTTCTTCCAAATCCCCTATAATATTCACCTTAAGATGATTTGTCTTAACTCTGGACGAATGTTCTTTAGGATATTTAGCTTTATCATCAAGTGTGGACTCTTTATTAGGCGTATCTAAACCATTATAAGTGTGTGGGGGATCAGGAACTGAAGTTTATTTAGGCTCAATTACCATGTCGGAATCAACACTCAAGTGTTGTAGCACTACCTAATTTCCTCCAATCTCTCCCTCACTACAGGCATCATCCACCACTACATTGATGGATTCCATCACAACTCGTGTATGAGAATTGTACACATGATAGGCTTGACTATTTCTGGAGTATCCTAGGAAGATTCTCTCATCACTTTTGGAATCAAACTTTCCTAAATTTTCTCCATATCTCAGAATGTAGCACTTGCTTCCATATACACGAAAGTACTTGACAATAAGTTGTTTACCTTTTCAGATTTCATAAGGTGTCATATCAGTTTTAGGTCTAAGATAAACCCTATTAAATATGTGACAAGCAGTGTTGGTGGCTTCACCCTAGAAATGCATAGCTAGCCCCTCACCATGAAACATGGCTCTAGCCATTTCTTTTAGCACACGATTTTTGCTCTCAACCCGATTTTGTTGTTGAGTGGTTGGCAAGGAGAACTCATACTGGATTCTTTCATCTAAGCAGAAGTTATCAAGATTAGAGTTTTCAAACTATTTTCCATGATCACTACGAGTTCTTGATATAGAAGTCTTTCTCATTTCTAAACCTTTTGCAAAATGAGATGATAAGACCAAACGCCTCAATTTTATCTCTCAACAGCTCAATCCATGTATATCGAGAAAAATCGTCAACCACAACCAAGATATAGTGTTTACCACCAAGACTTTCAGCCCTAGATGGTCTTATTTAAGTCCATATAGAGTAATTCAAGTGGCTTGCTTGTCAAGATCTTAGAAGTTTGTTTATGAGTTACTCTAAGTTGTTTACCTTGGTGACATGGGCCATATAAAGTGTTATCAATATTTTCAAGTTTAGGTAAACCATTAACAAGTTCCTTCTTGGTGAGTTTAGACAAACTTTTATAGTTCATATGACCAAGCCGTTGATGCCACAGTTCAGGTATATCAATCTTGGCACTAAAGTTCTGACACCTTTTCTGGGCAAAACTAACCTCAAAATTAGCATATGATATTTGATTAATGCTTAACAAGTTGGACTTTAACCCTTTCACATAAAGCACACCTGAGAAAGCAGGTAGCCCATTTATATTAACAACACATTTTCCTAAAATAGGTGATGTAGCTCCATCCCCAAAGGTAAACACACCTCTGTTCCAATCATCAAAAGAAGATAACAAGGTTTTGTCATCGAACATATGTCTAGAACACGCACTATCAAGATACCACATAGAGTTATTTTGAGATTTAAGTGTAACGTGGGCAACATAGCAATTCAACTGATTATCAGGCAAAGAGAGGTCGTTCTTCTTTACCCAAACCTTCTTAGAAATAGAAGTGATTCTTGTTAACCGAGTCATCATCTCAATTAAGTGACTAACCTGATTGGTGAGGAAGTTAACCTTGCTTGAGAAATTCGGACTTTTACTTCTAGTCACGAGTTTACAACACGTAGGTCATGTATGTCCTAGTACGCCACAATGGTGATAAGTGAGAATGAACATATGTTCAAACCTGCTCGGAGGTTGTTGTTGATATGTAGGACTATTGACCATACATTGTCTGGTAGATCACAATCCTAAGACATTTTTACCCTTTGGTTCAGGATAAACAGTATTTTGAGCTTTGTTAGTGGCCGAGATGAACGTGGTCTTGAGTGTACTATCAGTAGTATTACCATTTTGAACATAACACAGACCATGCCTATTTCCAGCAGGCTTGTTCATCCCCAACAAATTATCAAGTTTCTACATACTAACTCATGAAGGATTGGAGTTGAGTATTAGATTTTTCAAGATCACTTATTAAAGATTTAACTTTGGCTTCCAAGTTTTCATTAACAAGCTTCAACTCATTCAGATTTTTGGTAGAATTATGAAAGTCACCTATGAGTTTTTCTTTCTCTCTTTCAAAATCATTTACTTTCCAGTACAGTTTTATTGACCTTTTTTATTTTAAGACTCTCCTCAAATAGTTCATGATAGGATTCGTGAATATCATGTTCATCCTCATATTCTTCCTCAAATTTTTCACTCTGTTCATCATTTTTAGTCTTTTCAATTTCCTTATCAAATTCAATTGTAGATACAGATGTGAAGGTCGTAAAATTTTATTCATCATCACCATCAAATGCATCACTCTGAGCACTCAGATCCGATTCATCATCGCTTAAAGTCACTGCTAATGCCTTACGTCTTTCTTTATTCGAACTCTTTTTCAAGTTAGGACATTCATTCTTATAGTGACCGTAATCCTGAGACTCATGACATCTAGCTGATTGGGTTTTCTTATTAGGAGTCCTAGAGTTATTCTTCTCACGTCTATATTTCGAGAATTTATTAGAGACTTCATTTTTTCGTTCTTGAGACTTTCTCATATTCCTTATCACCTTTTGAATTTTTTTTAACTAAATAAGCTATTTCGATCAGCGTCTCAGCATCAATAGACTCACTCTCTTTTTCTCTGACAGTGTTCATGGCTATGGATTTAACCTTTTTATGTTAAGAAATGGTGAGTTCATAAGTTTGAAAAGATCATACGAGTTCTTCTATCTTAACTGCATCTAAGTCCTTACTTTCTTCAATCGCAGTGGTTTTAGTTCTAAACCTTTCAGGTAGGGATTCAAGGACTTTTCTACAATCTTGGACTCGGGAATCTTTTCACATAGGTTAAAACTCGAATTAACTGGTCATTCAACTTTGCATAGAATTCATCTAATGAGTCATCATCCTTCATTCTAATTTCTTCAAACCTAGAGGTTAACATCTGCAGCTTATAATGTTTCACAATTTTAGTTCACTCGTGTGTGGTTTCTAAAATGTCCCAAAACTTCTTTAGCAGTCTCACACATCGAAACTCTCCTAAATTTTTCACCAGACACAGCCATGAATAGGGCATGAATGCCCTTACTGTTTCAGTTACACTCACATAAATCTTCTTTAGTCCATAGTGAAATATCAGTGGGTGTAACTACACCAGCAACACTGGTTTGAAGGTGCAGTCCACCTAGTTTGAACACTAATCCAAATATGTTCATCAAAGAATGCTCTCATTCGAACTTTCCAATAAGTATAGTTGCTTCCATAGAAAAACGGAGGCATGGTCAAGGACTGACTAATCTAGAATCAATTAAGGGTCAAGAATCAAAATAAGGCTTTGATATCAATTGAAAATACGAAGTTCGACCAAAACTACACCTAGAGGGGACTGACTCATCTAGTTTTTTTTTTTTCTTCTTATTCTTATCATCAACATTTTATCAATTAGTTTATATTATTCTTAATGGTGCTTTCTTTTAGAAAAGTCCATTCAAATGACTTACAAAATTGAAGATAATAATTCTAGCATAAAGGCCATCTAACCAAAGATACACTCAAAGAAATATAGACTATCATATAATTTATTACTGCAATGTAAATTTCAAGAAAAGCAACCTACATTGTACATTTTATTAAGGTTTCGTAGACGTGTCATTTAGATTTAGTTGCATATTAATTTATGTAGCAAGTGGACCATACACAACATACTATCTTATAATTTTCTCAGAGTTATCTTGTTGATTTCCCGTTGGGAACAACAAAGAAACTATTTAATAGAGGCTGTCGATTTGTCTAGTATATATGAATTCACCAAAATTATATACTAAAAAATCACATTTGCCTAAATGATTAAATATTGACATTTTAAAATTTTAAATATTATTTACAAGTAACATCTATAAGTTGAGGAGTAAACATGGTTTTTTAGACCCTTTAAAAATTATACTTATTTTGAATTGACAACACTGAATAATAGAATATGGGTTTCTGTGAACCCATTTTTAGGGAGAATAGATTTTATAATAATGATTTTATTTTTTTTAGAATGTGTGGTTAAAAGGAAGGAAATTTTTTTTTTTTTGATTTACATCTAAAATTATTTTATCAGTAGAATGTATAATTAAAAATAAATTTTTTTAAAAATGTGGCTCAACAGGTACTATATATCAACGTCAAATTCACCAAGTTCAATAAACGTATACAATTGTGCGAGCCAACAAAATTGTGCTGTTTGGTTATACCTAAAGAGAAACAAAGACCAAAGAGAGATCAAATATCGAAAACTCCGTGTTCTCATTTTGATTATTCATTCCTTTCTTTCTTTATTATTATCTTTAACGTTACATTTAATTTAGATAAGATTTGAAAAGAAAGTGTGTTAAGATAGAAATATTTTAGAATAAACATATTACAATAAATTTGCATAAAATTAATGTACACTAGGATTATCGTGAAGAGTTGGATAAGCTATGTAGAACTTTTCTCTTTGATAAAGCGAAGTTGGGTATCAACGCATTTTTATGTACCTTTTTTCCTTTGATAAAATAACACGACAATTATAATTTGACAATGTGTAATTGAAACTACATCACAATTCATTGATAATCTTAGATATTATATACCCCACCCAACTCAAGATTATTCACTTATAAATTATGGTATTAACGTTCTCCAATAAATTTTTCACTTTAAAAATATTATATTTTACATTACTAAAGTGTGCACTTTTACTTACTTTTTATATATGGGAAAAAATTATAAGGATTATGCTGCTTGTACATGTAAATGATACCCAAGAGATAACATAAAATGATGTGGAAGGTAAAAAATGGAAGAAAAAAATGACTCTGTTTTAAACTAGCAAAAGGTAGAGTGCCTATGTAATCCGTTATATAAATATTTATGTATATGTAGCAAGATTCAAATTATAATAATAAACCAAATTGAACCTTACAACATAAGAAGATTTGGATGGAAGAAATGCAGGATGAGATAAGCAAAGATGGTTATTAATCAACCAAACGAAGCTTGCATTAATACGTTTGAATAAATTTGATTACAAAATCAAAACATCTACAATCAAGTAGTTCATTCTGGTTTAGCCGTGAAAATAATCACTAGGTATGGAATGGAAATGCAGAGGGCTGAAGCTTCTTTAATCATGCAATGGATTCCTCCACGGTTGCACCTCCTATTCCACCACCATATCCTGCACCAAATCCAAATCCACTACCAGATCCTCCACCCAATCCGCCACCACCTCCGCCTCCTCCTCCTCCTCCTTGAGCACCACTTCCAAACCCAGCACCGAATCCTTCTCCGAAACCAGAACCACCCCCTGTTCCTCCACCACCGCCTCCGCCGCCTCCTCCTCCTCCTCCTTGAGCACCACTTCCAAACCCAGCACCAAATCCTTCTCCGAAACCAGAACCACCCCCTGTTCCACCACCTCCACCACCACCTCCGCCTCCGCCGCCGCCACCTCCTAAACTCCTGTGATCAAATAAGAATTTTGCATCATTGAAAGAATCGTCTGTGCCAACTAGCTTTCTCGCGGTGGTGGTGCAAACAAGAACGCCGAGAAGAACCAAGAGAACAAATTTGGAAGTCATCTCAATTTGCAAGTAAAAGATAGCTCTTGTTTGATGAGAATTTAGGACGCCAAAAAGGGATTATATAATGCCATAATATCAGTTATCTGCATTTAAGTTTAATGCTTGAATTAATATGTGAGTTAGTGAGGATCTCATTAACTTGACGGTTATTACATTAGTACATTATTAGATTGATTAGTGCATTGGTGAATGTTTATATTCCCTAGTGGTTTATAAACATTTTTTTTTTCTCTCTTTCCTGCCATAGTTCATCGTGCATCCATATTATTTATGCAAATTATTGTAGAGAGATGACGATTAGTGTTGTCGGACAACTTGAAGTAATACCGACTCTCGGAGACATCTAAAAGTAAATGCGAGAAGTATGATTTTACTTGATGGGCGTTCTTCCACTTCAATTAAAAAATTTCATATTAAAGTGTTGTCATCTATATTTTTAAAGCAGCTCAAGCACTAACCCACAAAACTAAAAGGTCAAGAATTGAATGGTCGAATCGAATTAATATTATAAATAAATATATCACAAAATTTTGAGGTAAAAAAAAAAAAACTAAACAGCTATATTTAATTAATTTTTATTATGTTCACTTGTAATATTAATAGAAAAATGAGGCAAAAGTTTCAGTAAATGGGAAATTGTTTAAATATTTATTTAGCATTTAGTATGTTACTAAAATTAAAACAAAATTAAATGAGAAAGAGAGAGTAAACTGAAATTTTAAAAGAAGCCAAATTCTATAAATTATTTATTATGCACTTTAGATTTTTTTTTTTTTTTTTCCCCCTTCGTGTTCTTGCATAACAATAGCAAATTATTTTCTAAGTAATAGTGAAAGTACTGTTTTGGTGTTTTATTCAGCTATGTAATTTACATCTAAAATTATTTTATCAGTAGAATGTATAATTAAAAATAATTTTTTTAAAAATGTGGCTCAACCCAACTCAAGATTACACAAGTCATCTTAATATTTTTGTATTTTACTATCACTATACTTTTTCATATCCTCCTCCTTTCTTTCACTTCATAATTTTCTTCTCGTTTTCCTTTTTAATGCAACTTTTGTCAATTTTATAATTTTTTTTAGAACACTACTTCGCCCAGCAACTTTCATTTTTAAAACTGATGGACCAAATTATAGTCCGCTTGAAGTGGGCCTATCTTTCATTTAAATGTTGTCATACAATTAAATTAGACTTGATGTTTATTTTTTATTTTTATTTTTTTTCCCTCATTCGTGGAACCAAAATTTTCTGTTCTGGCCCCTGCCAATATTGCGTTTATCAACGCTTCAATGTTAATATTTTTTGATAACAATCATGTCCGATTGTCCAAATAGAACGTTTCATAGAGTCCATTTGATAAGATTCTTGAAAGAAAAAAAAAAAAAAAAAAAAAAAAACTATTTCTAAGATTAAGAAATTGATTTTAAACATGCTTATATAATTATCTAAAAATATTTCATGCTAGAAGAGTTTTTATAATTAATTGACATAAGGTAACTTTCTGATATAGCTCTTCTACAAAAAGTAGAAGTAAAAACAGAAGTTTTGTCTAAATGAACTCTGATTTGAACGTGTCGAATTCACTTACTATATATGCACGCGAATGAAATAATGTGATTACAAATTTGGTTATGTGAAAATGTTCTCAATTTTGCAACTTCGGTCTAATAATTAGGGTAATTAGGACAAAGCGTTCACATCTTTTGCATTCATGCACAAATTGTCCTTTATCATTTCGAACTTGACATTGGTAACCTTCTATCAATATTTTCGTGCGAAGTTTGTCCTTTTCGTCTCACTCCATTAATTTCTTTCGTCAAATCTAGGTAATTGACACAAAGCGTCCCTATCGTTTGTATTTATTGCATAATTGTCCCTATCATTTCAATTTTCACATATTTGGACCCTCAAATCAACCTTTCTTTGCACAAAAGTTTTTTGCCATCTATTGTCTCCATTAAAGCATTATAGAATGACTAATTATATTAAAAAAAGGATATCATTGTGCTAGAGTTCCAAGTTTTTAAAAAGGTGTAAACGAGTTTCATGTAAAACAATTTAAAATATATACTAACAAAAGAAGGGATAATAATCCAAATGATCACTGAGCTTTGGGAAAGGTCCATAAGGGATCACTAAAATTTAAGAACTACCTCATTTACAGGAAAAAGGAAAAACTTATATTATTAAATTCCTCAAACCATTCAACTTCTTTACTAGTAAAAACTACCGCATGCGCAACAAATAATATTTGCTGATTTTCATATAATAATTTCGGATAGAGACCCATGGCCATCCGTATTTTCCAATTATTACAACCATTACACATTGATCATGGTATTGCCACAGGTTGAATCAATAACAAAGTTATGTTATCTTTTAATTTGTCTGCTGAATGAGTATATTCATCTGTGTCTTTGTACACAGTATGCGAAACACGTGCAATATTGACAATAACTCGCTTGAGAAAAGCCATTGGCACTGCAGTTGGATGAAGACATTCTTGGTTTATGTCTTTCCATGCATTCGTAACTTGTTTTTGAATTTCTGCAAAAGCCTCCTCTTTTGAGGCACCATTATTTTGATTCATGTAACATCCAACTGCTGATATTTTCTGCTCAAACTGCAAACAATGGAAGCAATAGGCCACTCTTAAATCGACTATTGGATTTCTGATATGTTTGTAAGGACCATTATCGAAGACAAAAATATGAACTTCTTACCCCAAATCCTACCAAGTCGTTCATTAGTCTACCAATTATTTCCGAACCTTGTAGGATTAATGGATCACTTGCTACCCACTCAAAGGCTCCCTTGCTCACTAACTCTCCAATGGCTGTCAAAGAAACTGAAGAAAACAATATATAAGAGCTAGATGGCTTTCCCACTTTCATATATTCTTCCAGGGTCGGAATATAGCCACTGTACTCCCATTTCGCCTCTTGAAAATATGTTCTCACGAGTCTTTTCTTCTGAAATTCGGAACGTTGATTTAGGAATTAGTATATAGCAAACACAACGAGTTTATCTGGTAATTAATTAATTACCTCCTCTATCACGAAGTGAACAAGGTTTGATTTCCCTGCCTTTCCCAACTCTTCCTCAATCTCGACATAAACATCTAAAAGAGCTTTGTAATAATATTTCATGTATGGTGGTAGCTGATCAACGAGACTAAGATCCCATCTTCTCATGAAGATATCCAATATCAAATAAAAGTTTAATTAGGTGAACCTTTATTTTGTTAAATAAATTATGAGATAATAAAAAATGCACTGAAATAAATATTTACCTTTCAATTGCATCCATGAGAAGAGTGAGTTCATCTAGAGTCCCATAAATGTCATAGATGTCATCGACAACTGAAATCATGGCGATTACTTTGGCTAGCATTTTCCTACCATGAGAATATTGGGGCTCAAAGTATACTGCCAATGCCCAAAAGTAGCATTCCACCAATCTATCTCTTGCAAAAGGTAATTTATTTTCGAACTCTAACGCCTTCCACCACCTACGTAACATTTATTTGAAGAAGTAAGATCTCAAAAATTTTACTAGCATTTATATTTAATATTAAATTGATAAGACCTGTTGCTTGACATTAGTTAAAACTAAGAGAAAATGGTATAATTCACCGAACTACTGATGTCTCGAGAAAACAAAGCTAACCTTGTAATGTCGTATAGCTCCTTCTGATACATCTTTTGCAATAAGTTGAAATCTAATTTTGCGAAATCCAGCAGCTTATCGTTATGTGATTCATCTTCTTGATACATAGATAAAAACTTTCTTGCCCCCAGCCTCGTCATAGTCTTATGAATTGGAAATTCCAAAGCTTCCCTAACTTGATTAGTCACAGAATTACTCACATGGAGGACTACGGAATCGAGTTGGGTGATAGTAAACTTCAATGCTTCCTCGAGAGTTTCCTCACCATATACTCTGAACTGTGCGGCCTCATACAAACTTAACAAGCCTTGTAAATTGCTAATCAAAGATTCATCAAATTTTCCTTGGCGGTCCTTGAATTTGTTGAAAACATCTGCTTCAGCCCGAAAAACATGAAATGTAATCTTAAAAAGATGTAGGAGGTGCATGCTAACTTTTAGGTACACAAATTAGGTGCATGTTTAGGTGTTCTGATTTTACTTACCACACGAGACATAATATCCTTGTTGTCTTAGTAACCGAAATCGAAGAGCGGTGATATGAAGATTGCTTTCTTGTTTGCCACAACTTTCATGATAGGTGTCATATATATATCTTAGAGATTTTTCAATTTCTGTTTCAAAATAGTTACCAACTCCAAGACGTTGGATTGCATCGATGATGTCTAGTTTATGCAAAGAATCATCTGGCACTGCCTCTAGCAGATTCTTCACTTCTTCTTTTAGTCTTTGATGCTCTTTCTCTTCATGGGTCGACGCATCCTGCTCAAGTAGAACACTCAACCACATTAATGTGATAATCTTGCAATATAAATAGACATACTGTAGCATAAATAAAAACTCAAAACAAGAAAAAGGTATTAAATGGAATGGGAAAAAAAGTGTAATTGTACCGTGAGATGAGAATTATATGCAAGGAAATGGTCCCCCCAAACTGAAGGATGATATGTGACCGAGCGCCGAGCATCCTCTATTCTTGCATTTTTGGTGGAAATTAATGGAGCAGCCGATGCGGGAATTTGAGTATTCATTCTATCTTTTACTTTTAGAATTCGGAAAGGAAATGGATTGTTTTCTGGTTCTCATTTTATGAGCTTTAACGTCCTATTTATAGTTCCCATGCACCGATCATAACATCTCTGTTGTATGAACATTTTGTCAAATAATTGCAGCAACGTGACATTTCGTGCTAGTTCGATAGTTTTGTTTCAAATGAGTACATATGCAGAGGATAAGAATGGTCAAAGAAACCAGTCATTTTGTCTTGCGGCTGTCCAGATTTTTTTCTCTCACTACCAAGGTTTGAATTTTTTTTTTATTTTTTTTTCCCTCTTGTGAAATTGCTTCTATCGCCAGTTTTAAAGCATTTATTTTAAAGTAACGTTATTTAGGCCAATTGGAGTTGCAATTTCAATTTAGGTGGTGTTTATCATTTAGCGTCACCTAAATTGGAATTGCAATCCAAATGAAGTTACATAGCATTATTCTCTCTTTTATCATCTAAAATGTCAAAAACATATACTCTTCTTAAAAATCGTGATTCATAAATGAGTTGATCATTTATTCTAGACATGTTATACAAGTCAGTAATTTCATTGTTTTTAAAAGATAAAGATAGACAAAATACTTCAATAGAAGCAAAAATAAAAGTCTACTAATTAATTAGAATAAAAACCTTCGATCACCAAAGAGAAATAACTGATGTAGGAGGGTCCGAGTTAGATGTTGAGTTGTCAGATAATACGTTAATGGCTCTAAAGTATCACGAGTTGGTAGATCGGCGCAAGGATGGCAAGTGATCGCGTAATTTAGGTAATTGAGACGTGTTTCGGTAATTTGGCCATAATTTTGGCTACGGTTATCAGAATCGCAATTATGACCCCACGGTTTCAGTGCGCACATCGTGGTCACCCAGATATACTCGATGTGTGCCGTTTCAACCTCAAATTCAATTGTTTTCCTTCCGAATTGCTATTTTTAGTTAAATTTTGCTATTTTTGGTAATATTTTGATGGCATTTTAGGAGATGATTTTTAATCTGATTTGGGCTAGATTTTTTGCTGATTACTTATTTTATTCCGTATTTTAATTTGACGTGATTTTTGGAATTTTGCCATTTTTGGTAAAATTCCAATTTTTGGCTATAATATCCGGTTTGTAGACTTATTTTCATTATTGTTGGATATATAAGAGTTCTTTAAACTTCAGAGACGGTTTCTTTATGTTTTTCGGCTTTACTCTTGTGTTTCTTCCTTGTGAATTTGCTGGTAGAACTAGCATGTAGAATAATCTCTATTCTGTCTGGCGTCGTTGGTATCAGAACTTCAACATCTCCTTCCTGGGTGAGATTTCATCAGTTTCAATGGCTGGAGGTCGTGGTCGTCGTTGGCAGGTTCTGATTGAGAAAGTCCAACACCGTGATCGTAATATTCCAGATGTCACGATTCAAGATTTGCAGAGTTAACCCAGCGCCTAGCGGTGCACAATTTGGAAGATCGTGAAGTCTCCGATCTCGATTCTGATTCCGCTATTTTTGAAAATCCCTACCACGAACGTGATCTATTTTGGGAGCACCGTGGTCGGAGGAGCGTCATAGGGATCTCAATTTTCGGGTAGATCTGCCAGAATTTTCTAGTATGTTACAGGCAGAGGGATTTATCGACTGGATAAACTCTGTAGAACGTATCTTTGACTACAAAGAAGTTCTGGATGGTGTGAAAGTAAAATTGGTTGCCATCAAACTCAAGGGCATGGCGTCTGTATGGTGGGCACAGTTGAGACGTTCAAGGGACTGGCAGGGCAAGCCCAAGATTACTGATTGGGAGAAGATGAAGGGTCACTTTCTTCCATTTGGTTATACTCAAACCTTATTTCAGCGAATTCATATGTTGAGGTAGGGGATCAGATAAGTCATGATTACACGGAGGAGTTTTATCAGTTGGTCACCTGGAATGACTTATCTGAGATAGAGGAACAGATCGTGGTACGGTACTTTGGAGGGTTGCGCCAGCCCTTGCAGGATGTCATCAGCCTTCACTCGCTGTGGACAGTTTCAGAGGTATATCAGCGTGCACTTACTGTTGAAAAATAGTAGAATAGGAGACTAGTGATCAGGAACGAACAGAACAATCGACCAATTCGCCCTCAAGATTCCCGTCCCATATAGCAAATACCGCAGGGTAAATCTAATCCTTCTATTAAATGTTTTCATTGTAGTGAACAAGGGCATAGAGCTACTAATTGCAGGAAGCCTGCTAGTCAAAAGGGAAAAAAGTTGTTGATTGAGGAGGACATGGTAGATGAGATTGGAGAGGCTGTGTATAACGATGATGACATTGATGAAGTGCTGTATGGAGATGGCCATGAGACTTTGGTCGTTCGTAAGAGTTTACTGACTCCCAAGGGCGATTCAGGAGACGATTGGTTGAGGACAAATATTTTCCACACGACTTGCATAGTTGCTGATAAAGTCTGCAAAATGATCATTGACAGTGGCAGTTGTGAGAATGTAATGTCCGATGAGGCTGTCTAGAAATTGCAGTTGAAAACAGATCATCATCCTAAACCATACAAGTTGTTGTGGTTGAATAAGAGTAGTGAGGTAATAGTAGATAGGCGATGTCTCGTATCTTTTTCAATTGGTAGCAAATATTTTGATAATGATTGGTGTGATGTTGTGTCAATGGATGTGTGTCATGTATTGTTGGGTCGACCTTGACAGTATGATTGCAGTGTTATCCATGATGGATGGAAAAATACGTATTCCCTTAACATCAAGGGAAAAAATATTGTGTTGACACCCCAGCGTGAAGGGCCCTCTCCTACTCCGGCAGCTAACAATACTAATCTTCTTTCTATGTGCAAATTTTTAGGAAAGGTTGAGCATGGGGATGTGGTATATGCTCTACTACCTTGTCGGAATAGTGCAGTGATGCTAGTAGATTCTGAGTTACCAGCAGAGGTGCAGCAACTACTAACAGAATTCGCTGACCTTATGCCGGAGGACTTTTCTTCTGGACTATCGCCTATGAGGGATATTTAGCATCAGATTGATCTTGTTCCATGATCGAGCTTGCCTAATCGACCAACATACCGCCTCAGTCCCGAGAAGGCTGAAGAGTTACAGCGACAAGTGGTGGAGCTATTGGAGAAGGGTTATATTTGTAAAAGTATGAGCCCTTGTGCAATTCATGCATTACTTGTGCCAAAGAAAGATGGTTTGTGGCGTATGTGTGTTAACAGTCGAGCAATAAATAAAATTACTGTGAAGTACAGATTTCCAATTCCTCGACTGGATGATATGTTGCATCAACTATCTGGATCTACGATCTTCTCGAAGATTGACCTGAAAAGTGGATACCATCATATCAGAATAAGGCCTGGAGATAAATGGAAGATAGCTTTTAAAATGCAACATGGTTTATATGAATGGATGATTATGCCTTTTGGGCTATTCAATGCTCCCAGTATGTTCATGAGGTTTATGCATCAGGTTTTGTGACCTTTTATGGAAAAATTCGTGGTGGTTTACTTCGACGATATCTTCATTTATAGTCTAACGCGGGCCTCACACTTTGATCATCTTCGCATTGTGTTTGAGATGCTGAAAAGTGAATGTTTATTTGTTAATCGGAAGAAGTGTTCATTTTTTACTACTTCTGTAACTTTCCTTGGTTTCGTGGTGTCTACTGATGGTGTTCATGCAGATCGATCAAAGATAGACGTAGTCTTGGAATGGCCTAAACCCAAAAACTTGCACGGTGTCAGGAGCAATGGGTTAGCATCATTCTATCGGCGGTTCATCAGAAACTTCAGCACTTTGATTGTTCCTATCATAGAATGTCTTAAGGAACGTGATTTCAAATGGTCTGAGGAAGCATAAGCCATTTTTCAGTAGTCAAATAGAAGATGATCGAAGCACCAGTTTTGGCACTCCTTGATTTTGACAATGTGTTCGAGGTAAATTGTGATGCATCAAGAGTTGGCATTGGAGGTGTTCTAAGTCAGTCAAGGCAGTCAATTGCTTTCTTCAGTGAGAATCTCTTGGGATCCAAGAAAAACTATTCTACCTATGACCTAGAGTTCTATGTCATTGTTCAGTCCCTAAAACATTTGCGTCACTCTTTGGCACAAAAGGAGTTCATTCTATCTACTGATCATGAGGCCCTAAAGTACATTAATGGTCAACACAAGCTAAGCAGACAACACACCAAGTGGGTGGCGTACTTGTAGGAGTTTACCTTTACACTCAAGCACCAAGCAGGGAGCCTAAATCACGTCACAAATGCATTGAGCCTTCGTACTATGCTCTTCACCACTACTAGTACCAGAGTTACAGGCTTTGAGACCTTTCCGGATATGTATGCAGATGATCCTTCCTTCGGCAGTATATTTCAAGAGGTAACTAATAGTCACCGTCATGATTTTGTTCTACATAATGGCTATATGTTTCGTGGATTTCAGTTGTGCATTCCAGATTGTTTATTGAGGCAACAAATTATTAGTGAAATTCACAATGAAGGGCACTTTGGCCGAGATAAGACATTGGCCCTTATCTCTTCTGACTTTTATTGGCCTAAGTTGACTAGTGATGTTGCGCATTTTGTGAACTGTTGTTATGTTTGTCAGCAGTCTAAAGGGGTTATCACCAATGCAAGTCTGTACACACCTTTACATGTTCCTGAAGCTCATTAGTTCAATGTTAGCATGGACTTTGTGTTATTTTTATCCCATACCCAGTGAGCAGTGGATTCTATCCTTGTTGTGGTTGACAGATTTTCGAAAATGGCCCATTTTGTAGCTCGCAGGAAAACTATGGATGCCACTCGGATTTTCCATCTTTATTTCCAGGAGATTGTACGTTTACATGGTGTTCCTCGATCTATCACTTCAGATCGTGATACCAAGTTCATCTGTCATTTCTGGAACAGTTTGTGGGGGAGACTGGGGACACAACTAAACTTTAGCAGCACCTATCACCCCCAGACAGATGGTCAGATCGAGGTAGTGAACTGGAGTTTGGGCAACCTTTTGAGGTGTTTGGCAAGAACTAAGCCGAAGCAGTGGAATTTAGCATTACCTCAAATAGAATTTGCGTATAAAAGATCGACAAACAGAACTACTGGCATCAGTCCATTTCAAATTGTCTATGGTCAGAACCCATCTGGGGTGCTGAATTTAGCCCATATTCCACACGTAGGACGCTTCAGTCTTAAGGCAAATGAGATGGCAGAGCATCTTCGGGGTATCCATGAGCAAGTGAAGTTGGCAATTCAAGAGAGCAATGCCAAGTACAATGCTTGGGTTGACAGTCACTGTCGTCAGGTACTTTTTGATGTTGGTGATTTTGTTTGGGCTGTATTAACGTGTGATCATTTTCCTGTGGGTGAGTATAATAAGCTTAAGGACTAGAAAATTGGGCCGTGTGAGGTTCTACAGAAGATCAACAATAATGCTTACATGTTGCGCCTTCCAAGTCACTTGAAGACCTTTGATGTCTTTAATGTGAAAAAATTGTATATAATTGGAATAGATAAAATAATCAGTAGGATTTACGAAAATATGCATAACTTTCAACTCGAATGTCGGATTTTCGTCTGTGAGTACTATCCGGAAGCTTTTCCATCATTTAGAGCTCTATTTAGCATTTTCCTATTCAAGTCAATTTAAAGGTATTTTCCTCATTTTTACAGCATTTTAGGTTTGTTTAGTTGTTTTTTAGTTTATTTGGATTTGTTTATAGTATTAGAATTTCACTTTGATTAGAAATTGTTTTGAGTATATAAATACGCGTTAATGTTGTAAAAATCATTGATTCGATTCTTGATTAATAAAATATTTTAGTTTTTCCGTTTATGGGTGGATTCCAAATAGTCATAACGTCTATTCGAGCGAAATTTGAGCAAACACTCGTTTGGGTGTTACGAACAAGACACTTTTATTATTATTCATGTTTCCATCCCGCTTCAGGTGGTATCACAACTTGCTTTTCCCATCTCTATATCTTTGATTCATAAGCATTTGTGATGTACCAGTTACTATAGCAGATTTGGACGCAACAAATCGACAGCTTGAAGGTTTTACTACTAAGATCAAAGAGATCCGGCCAATGTTGTTACAGGTTGTTGTTAACAATAGGCAGAATCATCAACTTGGTAATAAGGAAATCAACCATGGACGGATCGCATAGCCTGTAGTACGGAGAGAAAATAACAGGAGACTTGCAGAAGAAGAAAGCAAATCGAATGTGAGAGATAAGGAAGAGAAAGATGAATAATATATCGATGAAATCTATGAAGAAGAACAAGGAGATTTTGTATATATTGTAGAGAAAATCTTAAGTTCACCCAAGCAAGAAGAATTAACTCAGCGTGAAAAGATCTATGAGACCAATGATGCTATTTGCAGTCACATCATTGATAGCCGTAGTTGTTAGAATCTGATCACGAAGAAGTTGGTTTATTATCTGAAGTTGCCAAACGAACCACTTCCAGATCTTTATCAAAGTGGATGGATTAAGAAGCATTCGTCTATTCAGATTACTTAAATTTGTAATGTACCTTTGTTAATTGGGAATTGTCAAAAATCAGAAGTTAATTGTGATTTTGTTCAGTTAGATGGGTGTTATATTCTGTTAGACAGACCATGGATTGATGTGGATGTCATAAATAAGAGTAGAGAGAATACCTACAAGTTTAAGTGGAATGAGAAAAAGATTACGGTTGCACCAACATGAAACGTATATAAAGCTTATAAAGTTGAAGGGAACCATTACAAATTCAAATAGCGAGTTTTCCTCCCGTGTGCTTTTGTATCTAATGACGACTCAGTGTCGAGTTGTTTTGAAGTGGAAGGGAACAATGTTGGACACATAAAAGAGAAAATCCTAAATAATTGGAAAAGAGAAAAAATCAGAAGGATCTATGAAAATATAAATAATTTTCAACTCAAATGTCGGATTTTTGTTTGTGAGTACAATCCGAAAGCTTTTTTCTATTCTACACATATTTTTTATGACATTATCAAACTTTTGGAGTTAAATTCCGTCATTTTGAGCTCTATTTTATCATTTTTCTGTTTTAAGTTAGTTTAAAGGTATTTTTGTCATTTTTACAGTATTTTAATTTTATTCAAGATTGTTTAATAGTTTTTTAGTTTATAGGATTAGAATATCACTTTGATTAGGAATTTTTTTGAGTCTATACATATGTGTTAATATTTTAAAAATAATTAATTCAATTCTTGATGAATAAAATATTTTAGTTTTCCCGTTTATTGGTAGATTTCAATATTTATTTGGTGGATTCAAAATAGTCATAATGCCCGTTCGAGCGAAATTTGAGCAAACACCTATTTGTGTGTTACGAACGAGATACTTTTATTGTTATTCACATTTCCATCATGCATCAATTGATCAATAGACATAAAAAAAATTTATGTTAAATAAAATATGAAGAGAAATCAATAATGTTTCTTGAAAATGCAAAATGAAGAGCCAAAATAGATAGCGTGTTGTAGTATATAAAAAATTTGACTCTCTAAATTTAAAAATGCTCTCTATTATACTAATTTTTTATATAAAAAGTTTCTTGAAAATGCTCTAATATAATTATCTTTTGGACCCCAATGCATATACTTGGCACTCTAACAATACAATTGAGAGTGGATGTGTTAATTATATGTAAATGTAGCAAAAGTATTGAAGGAATTTTTTTTTTATCCTAAGATTATTGTTGCATTTTCCTATTGTAAGTATACTGTATCATAACAAGTCATATGGTAGATCTATGAGTTTCGATAATCATTCTCACAAGATATTATTTAATTTCTAATTTATTATTTCTAACTATTAATTGACAAAAGAATAAATAATAGTTTGTGATTAATTATCTAAACTATCTAATTATTCTAAAGTTATCTAAAAGCACATAATTAACTAGAATTCTGGTTTAAACTTTAAAGTATGATTGTCAATGTAAAAACTTACAATTTCATCTATAGATCCCCTTTAATTCACTAGTCAAGGTTAATAACTATTTTAGTGTTCAGACAATTTTTTTTTAAAGTATTCAATTTACCTCTTTTGAGTTCAAATTGATCTTAATCAACTATATCATTTCACAATATTTCTATGTGAATCAAAATAAGCATTATTTAAATGCACTAAATCTCTAAGATCAATGTAACGACCACGATAATCATAAAAGGTATAAAATGTACTTATGAATTATAATCTTCAACAAGTAGCAAACAAAGTGTCTTAATCATAGTTATCAGACTCGATCTGAACACTGACCCGGACAATGTAGCTGGTCAATGGGTTAGTGGTTCAATCGGTGACCTGATGGTTCAACCAGCGAGTCATTACATAAAAACCTAAAAAAATATAAAGTATTAATTATTTTTAGGGGCAAAATTAGAATTTTTAATTTATTTTTCACTAATTATTTAGGTATATAAAATAAAGTAAAATGTTGAAACAAGGTTTTTTAAAAGAATATTTTTATAAAAACTATAAATATAAGTTATTGTACACAAGTAACACAAAAGTATTTTGTGTTCAAGTGGTGAAGAATCCTTTATTTTTCTTAAATTAGAGGTCCAAGGTTCAATTCCCTTGGATCCAAAATGGTCAACCGAGCCGGTCCGGGCCGGGTAAATCACTGGTTAACTTGATCAAAAGTGATTTTGACCGATTCAAGTGTATTTCTATCAATTTCATCCGCCCAGCCCTGTCAAGGTCCGAGTGCTAGTTTTTTGGCCGACCGCTCGGGCCGGGCCGGTTTTTATAACAATAGTCTTAATCCTCTCCAAATGATGTCTCCCAAGTTGCCGCAAGCAAATCCTTTGAAAATAAAACGATAACAATCAAATTCCAAATATAACCTTCACATTAGTTTTCGTGCTATTCCATTTTTAGTTGCCATGATGAGTTCCGACAACTATTTCAACTACAAATTTCATAATGAGTAGAACATTCCAAATTTTTTTTCCTTCGTCTATCCTAGTTTCAAGTTTTTTAAGAAATAATGTCCAAATTCAAAAAGTTAAAATATATGGCCCCAAAAGGTCCAGAAAAAATTGCCAATCTTTTATTTGAAATAGTGATAGTAACAGGATGAGAAAATAAGTGATGATAATTTTGAAGAGGGAAGGAAGCCCCACTCATTGGGTCTACCCTCGTATCAAAGTTTAGAAATTTTTGTTCTTGTAAATTTCGATTTTGCCCTAATTTATCTTATGAATAGGGAGTCGTAATTAGGCTTTTATATTACCATAATAGGAAGGGGAGAGAGAGAGAGGTCACAAAATATAAAGTGTGTGATTTCTATTGTAAATTCTCTTTCATCATATTGAATTTTTGTAGCGGCAAAAAATGATGTAGTCTCACGTTGAAGCAAATCAATATATTCTTAATTGTCTGTTTTTCTTTTTACAAATTGATTTCTATTGGTGGAATAAAATTAGGGTTTCGAATTCTAAACACATTATTCGGAACAAAATAAATTGTAGAAAAATGAATTACATGTGTTAATTAAGGATTTTGTTGTAATATATCTCACATTATTGAAGTGCGTAATTAAGCTTCTAGAAAATAAAAAGAAACTAAATTTATTCTTAATGACTCAATCATATGAATCTTTTTCCTTCATTTCATTCAACTCAACCATTATGTTTATTAAGAAAATTCACATGATTAACATTTCTAATGACATCAAATTATATAATTTTTGTTCACCGTTTCAATTTTTTTACATGTTCTGTTGAGATAGGATTAGATCGTTATGTCATATTATAGCTTTTTTCGAGTTTAAGAAAAAGATAGACTTGTCGAGCCATATTTTCCTTCATTTATCCTTGTTTCTAGTTTTTTTTTTTTTTTTTTTTTTAAATAAAGTCCAAATTCGAAAAAAATTAAATACAATTACACAAAAGGGCCAGAAAAAAATTGTCTATTTTATGTTTGAAATAAGTGATAGTAATAGCCTAATAGGATGAGAAAATAAGCTGGGGTGTATTCAATCGGGATTTTTGAAGACTTTGATGGATTTTTTTTTTTAATGTGATGACTTACGTGGATTTCGTTGATTTTTTATAGATTTGTATGGAAATAGTGAAAGTATTTCGTAGACTTCTATAGACTTTTATTTTAAACTTTTTATGGACTTTTATAGAAATCAACCGATTTTTGAAGACTTTCGTTTGACATAGAATTCACGTGAATCTAGTACAATAGTGTGACATTATCACATATGAGGTAGTGGTTCCCACAATTTCTTTTCCCCTCCCCATATAATAAATTTTTTTTTTTTGAAAAGGATAAGAATTTAAGACCTTAATAAATAAAAAATAATCAAAATTATTTTATATAACTAAAAAATAAAAAATAAATTTAATATTCAATATTATTAATATAATATACCTTTAAAGAATAAATAAAAAATCAATATATTTAGAAATTAGAGACAAACAATCAGGGGGAGAAAAAAAATTGAAACAAATACAATCAATAGAAAAAAAAAAATTAATCGTAACTCTAATGTTCATATAAGGGAAAAGGAAAGAGAAATATTAAAAAAAAAAATACATATTAATTTCTTTTTCTTTTTCTTTTTTTTTTTTGTGATTATCTCCCAAAATCTTGTGATTGATAAGAGACAAATTTTGAAATCTACTTTAGTACTTCTATTTAAAAGTTAGTACCCTGAAGATTTTTATAAAAGTTTCTAAAAGTCATTAAAATTTGAATACTCCAAAATTTATAGAGACTTTTAAAAATTTTTAATTGAATACACTACGACTTTTAGAAACTTTTTAAAAGTTAATAAAAGTTTAAATTGAATACTTTTAGAGAGTTTACATTAAATACTCGTAACTTTTTTAAATCCCAAAAAGTCATTAAAAATTTCAATGGAATAACCCCCCCCCCCCCCCCCCCCAAGTAATGATAATTTTAAGGGGATCCGTCCCGAACTAAAATTTTAGAATTTATGTTCTTGTAAATTTCAATTTTACCCTTTACCTCATAAATAGGGGGCCATCGTTAGACTTATGTTACCATAATAGAAAAAAGAGAGGGAGGTTATAAAGAGTAATGTTATTTATCATCATGACGATAGAACATCGGTAATGTAGCAATCCATTATCCTTCACATTTCTCTCTATCTCGTCTCCCCTCTCTCTCATAATTGCGCTGTCACATTATTCTATATAGACCGCACAAAAATCTATAAATATTGCATGTTCTAAAGTGTTTATTTTTCTTTCTACGAGTTGGTTGCTACCAATGAAATAAAATTAGAATTTCTAATTTTGAACACATTATTCGAAACAAAAGGAATTGACAGAAAAAATGAATTACGTGTTAATTAAGGGTTTTATTGCAATATATCTCACTTTATTGCATTACGTAATTGATTTTACTTTTATTTCTTCATCCATAGAGATTGAGATGGTGTTATGGTAGTGAAGAATTGGTACATAATTCAAAGTGGAGAATAATTCCAAGTTGACACAAAATTTTACGTATACAACTATCTATTCGCTCATAATCGACTTTATAACCCTCGCCATACCAATTCAAACTCTCTCTCTCTCTCTCTCTCTCTCTCTCTCTCTCTCTCTCTCTCATATGGAAACAATTAAAAACACTTCAAGTTTCTAGAAAATAAAAAGAAACTAAATTTAATGACTCGATTATATGAATCTTTTTTCTTTCTTTCCGATTTTTGTTCATTGTTTCATTTTTTTTTTACGTGTTCTATTGATATAGGGTTAGATCGTTATGGCCATATTATAGGGTTTTTTCGAATTTAGAAGAAAAATTTGGACTTGTCTAGCCATATTTTCCTTCATTTATCCTTGCTTCTAGTTTTTTTAAAAAATAAGTGCAAATTCAAAAAGATAAAATACATGACCCCAAAAGGGCCAGAAAAAAAAAAATTGTCTATTTTAATTAAACTTTTTGTTGTAATTTATCTCACTTTATTGCAGTACGTAATTGATTGATTGTACTTCATTTTTTTCATCCATAAAGATTGAGATGATGTTAGGGTCCGTTTGATTGCGAAGGTGGAAAATGGGTGAAAAGAAAATGAATTCTAAAGAATTGAATTACCTAGAAATTGTTTTACTGGGAATTGTAATTAATTGTGTTTGATTGGTATAATTTTCCACCTGGAAAATGTTGAAAGTTTGGTGTCCGTTTGACTTCATTTTTTATAGAAATTGTCCATTAAAGTGATAATTTTTTCTACCACTGAGTCTAGAATTTGTTCCAATTACCAAAAAGTAAAAAAAAAAAAATTTAAACAATTAGAAAAAAAATCATATTCGTTTGACTTTGTTTTGTATAGAAATTGTCAACAAAAGTGAAAATTCTTTTTGCAATAGTTGATAGAATTTGTTGCCATTACTTAAAAAAAAAAAAAAAGGTGGAAAATATTTTCCCACCTAATAGGTGGGAAAACAAAATCAAGCTTTTGTGCATCAAATGATTGTACCTAGAAAATAGGTGGAAAATGAATTCCCTGGAAAATAAGACGCATCAAACGGCTGAAAAGTGGGAAAATGGAAAACGATTTCCATTTTCCATGGAATTGGTGGCGTATCAAACGCACCCTTAGTGTAGTGAAGAGTTGGCACAAAATTGGAAGTCGAGAATTATTCCAAATATTTTAGTTGAAACAAAATTTTACGTCTTCAATTTCTACACTATTCAAACTATTCAAACAATGAAATTAAATAATCAATTTTCGACCCGCTTCAACCAAAGAAATTAAGCATTTAGAAAAGGTGATGTTCTAGCTTTTTCCAAGTAACGACTATTCAACCAAAGAAATTAATGGGGTCCCATCGGGCTAATGTGGCTTATATTTGTACAGATATACACAATTTAGATCTATCGCAATCTGGACCGTTGATTTTAAATCTCCTAAGTCCCACTACCTTTTCAATTTTTCTCTATCAATTTCCAACCCTCAAACATTCAGAGGTTTTCTTATATATATGCGTGTATTCATTTATTGACTTTAGGGAGTTATATTGTCATTACAGTTTTTTATTGTATTGAAAGCCACCCTCCCAACCCCCCCCCCCCCACCCTCCTCTTTTTTTCATTGTCGCATGTATATTCTAATTTTTTTTCTTATTCTTATCATCAATATTTATTAATTAGTATATATCATCCTTAATGATGCTTTCTGTTCGAAAAGTCCATTCAAAGGACTTACAAAATTGAAGATAATAACTCTATTATGAAGGCCATATCTAGCCAAAGATACACTCAAAAGAAATATAGACGTCGAATAATTTCTTACTACAATGTAAGAATGCCAATCGAAACTTCTTTTCGTATTACGAAAAGTTGGATAAGATATTCAAGTTGACATTCCATTTCAAGAAAAACAAGCTACATTGTATACATTTTATTAAGGTTTCACAGACGTATCGTGTAGATTTAGTTGCATATTAATGTATGTAGCAAGTGGAAACGTCTGTAAGTTGACTAAATGGAAAGAATTCTTGCCCATACGATGAGCCCTAACAACTAATCCTACATATTGTACTATCTTATAAATTTGTCGAGTTATCATGTTGATTTCAGGTTGAGAACAACAAAGAAACTATTCAATAGAGGCTTCGATTTATATAGTATGAGTTCACCAAAATTATACTAAAAATTCACATTCGCCTGAATGATTAAATGTTGACAATTTAAAATTGAAAGATAATTTACAAGAAATGTCTATAAGTTGAGGAGTAAACAATGTTTTTTTAAACCCGTTAAAAATTATACTTACTTTGAATTGACGACACTAAATAAAAGAATGTGAGCCTGTCTGAACCCATTTTTTGGGAGAATAAATTTTGCAATAATGATTTATTTATTTATTTATTGAGAATGTGTGGTTGAAAAAAAAAAGTTTTTGATTTACATGTAAAATTATTTTATTAGTAGAATATGTAATTGAAAATGAGTTTTTAAAAAATGTGATTCAACAAGGACTAAAATATCAATGCCAAATTCACAAGTTCAATAAATGTATGCAATTGCGCGAGTCAACGAAGTTGTGCTGTTTGGTCATACCTACGAGAAACAAAGCCCAAAGAGAGATCAAATGTCTAAAACTCTGTGTTCTCGTTTCGTTTTCCCATTATATTCTTTCTTTATCATTATCTTTAAAGTTGCATTTTATTTAGATAAGATTGGAAATAAATGTGTTAAGATAGAAATATTTTATAAGAATAATCAAGCAACTTGAATTGGTTTTGTGTGTCGAAAATATTTAAAGTATTACATAATGAGGAATCTTAATATTATACAAATATAAAGGAAGAGTAACTTACATTTGTAAAGTAAATAAAGTTATTGTATAGTAGGTGTTGAATATGTAACTCAAATTCCGACGTTGGATCGTGTCTAGGTTGGACAATGAATTAAAGAGGAATCAATATTGATAATTGAAGTTTGGATGAGTAATTGAGCGTTGCGCACCCAATCGAGACACCAAGAAATGAATCTTGGACTTGAAACTGAGCTCACACCATTGAGAATGCCAACCCAACGCTTGCTTCGCGCTAGCTTTACGCTCGAGAGTCGCACGGCGCTCTATTGGCGAGCGACTGCGTTATTTGAAAAATATTTCTTTCCTTATTTTTTGCTCTTTTTTATCCTCTTTCCAACCATAACACATTCTTTTGAGTCCTATATATAGTCCACAAATTATATGGCTTTCATATGTTTCTTTGTATTTTCTTTCCATTATTAATAAAACCTTCATTCTTCTACCATATTATTTTGTTTTTCTTATATTATGATTGCTACTTTATATTGTATCATATAATCTCATCTTTTAGTTCTAATAATTGTTATCAAAGCGTACATAATTCTTGTCAAGATCCTAACACTAGAATTGTCGTGAAGAGTTGGATAAACTATGTAGAACTTTTATCTTTATTAAAGCGATGATGCATATTAATATGTTTTTATGTACTTTTTCCCTTTGATAAAATAACACGACAATGTCAATTTAAATAATTGAAACTACATCACAATTTATTGAATATCTTAGATATTATATGCCCCACCCAACTAAACATTACGCTAGTTCTCCTTTTTTTTTTTTACTAACACTGTCCTTTTTCATATCCTCCTTGCTTCCACTTCATAATTTTCTTCTCGTTTTCATGTTGAATGCTACTTTTGCCAATTTTGTAAAGGAAAATTTAATTTTTGAACGTAAGAGTAACTTATATTTGTAAAGTAAACATTAAAATTAATTTACATAAAGTTATTGTATAGTAGGTGTTGAATATGTAACCCAAATTTGGACGTTGGATCATGTCTTGGTTGGAAAGTGAATTAAAGAGGAATCAATATTGATAATTGAAGTTTGGAGGAGTATTTGAGCTCCGGGCGCTGCAGCTATAGAAGCGAGTTTGTGGGCCACCTTATTCCCCTCTCAAGAGTAAAGCGACCAGTGCCACAAACCAATTCCAACACAAGTCATGAGTGCTATAATATCAGCAACAATCAAAGAATTTGTCTGAATCGCTTTTACCACTCTTAAGGCATCACTTTCAGCTATGTTCACTGGGGTCCTCTATCTTGAGTGAAAATCAGACCTTCTCTTAGTGTGAGGGCTTCAGGATCTTCAACAGAAATGGTTCTGATGTAAGCTGAAGAGATAAATTAACAATAAACAAAAACTACACTCGAATATCCATCGATTTTTTGCAAGAACACCGGATACTTGATAATCAAGACTCTTTGATTCGCACACAAATACCAGAATTAATTCTTATTAAACAAACCATTGATTCTTACGCACAAATACTCACTTAGATCAAAAGACTTGGAAATTCCAAAGTTATAACTTTTATTATATAATCAACCAAAAAACCAACAACCCCTAACCAAAGACATTAATCAAAGTGTATTAAATAAAAGTTAAAAAAAAATTATTCTAGTTGGATTCCAGTTAAGTAAGTTTACATTCAAACATTTAACACAGCAGGTTGCCTCCACAATACCATTCAAGTCCATATGAGTCCAAATGGCAGCATGCGTATTCATCTTCAGTTGACTATCTGGAGGTGTTTGTTGGAATATTTTGACAATGTGGGGCCACATGTAACATATTGAAATGTGTGTGCTATTATCTAAAGTAAATTAGTCAATAAAGTGATCCACTAAAGATGAATTTTGACTAATGGGTATTGAATTTCGTGGAATTAAAGTGTAGAGACCGGAAGTTTGTTGGCCGATTTAAAACAAATGAAAAATAATGAATGGTCACTATCTTATGAATATATGGGTTATGGTCCACATTTGAGTATGTTTTTCAAGGTTTCTACATCCTCATCCATAGAAATCAAGATTGAAGTGAAGTTCACAAATCAAATTGGAAGATCGTGATCTTTTCAGGCTAACAATCTAATTATCATGGATTCAGGTATGTTTTATGCTTATGTTCATTTTCGGATTTCAATATGGAGATGGATCTAGGGTTTTTTATGTGAAAATAATTTGAATAAAGTATATGATTTGATTATTCCTTTTCAATTTTCTATCAAGTGGTATCAGAGCCATCCATAATTGAAATCTTGAGAAATGGAATTTTAAGATTCTGAATTCTAAGGATTATTTGATCTTTATGTTATACATCTAGAATTATAGCATGTTATTATGGTTATGAGCAAGTTATAATATTGTTATTTGATTTTCATGTTATATTATTAAATTCTTTCATATTATGCTTTGGATTTAGAATTTGAGCACGTTATAATATGGATTTTGTATATTATTACATGGATATAGCATGATTTATAAGGATCTATGATTTTCTTCAAAATCCGAATTTTTGATATTGAGATTTTTTGGATCTGTTACATTTTAAAGAAATTTTAGTTTTTTAAAAAAATAATAATAAAAAAAAATTTCTCTTCTTGGCAGCCGCCGGCTACTGTTGTAGCAGCCGGCGCCACTTTGAGGCGCCGGTAAAGGTAGATTAATTCTCCATTAAAGTTTTTCGGTTATGGGACATAAAAGGGCATTAATTTGAGAATTAATTTGAAGGTTTTTTCGAGTTATAGAATATTTGGAGGCGGGGGTATGGGCTGCAAATTAGAATTTATTAAGCCCTTACTTGCAATTTAAAATTAGGGTTAAATTTTATAAAATCAGTCCCTAAAATTTAAAGTTAATCCTAATTGGGCCTTAAGGTTATGAGTTTTAATAATTCAGCCCCTGAAGTTCTGAAATTAATTAATTTGGGCCATTTAAGTTCTGAATTTAATTATTAAGTCGCTGAATGTTCATAATTGGTTTAGTTTGGCCCTTAAAGTTCCGTAAAATTGATTTTTTAAATCCAAAACTTTCCAATTATTAACATTTAGCCCCTAAAGTTTTAAATAATTAATTTTTGGGTCTCTAAAGTTTTCCATCATTAATTTTTGACCCATAAGTTTTGAATTAATTAATTTCGACCCCTAAAGTATTGAATTATTAACCCTTAGGCCCTTAAAGTTTCATAATGAATGAAATTAAGTATTCTACTTTTCAAATTATGGTATAAAGGACTCAATTGATTTTATAATATTCAAAAGTGAATTGATTGAAGTAATATGTTGCCAAAGCAACCTCTTTTGTGAAAATTAATTAACTTAGAATATTAGAAAGAATTCGTGTGTACGATTGTTCGTGCGGATATTGACCGGCCCAAAGAAAGGTTAATATTTGGCCGAATTTAATACACACTTGTGGTGATAAACATGTGACAATTATAAGGTTTCCATGTGAATAATAAATCAATCCAAAGATGGGTTTATTATTTGACAGTGTTTATTGTCAATGTTTGATCACTATACCAAGAGTACCACTTACAGTTAATATTACTGTCCAAAGACTTGATATTAATGATGTGCTTGGTATCTTGAGATGGGGTTTACCATGATTTGATTAATTGATTATTGAATTTTAATATTGACGTGAGCATAATTCTTCCATTTTCTCTCTACAGCTAATTCATCTGCTACTACCATATCTGCTAATATCAACTCTATTCCCAAGCTCAATGGGACAAACTTCAAGAATTGGAAAGAGAGCATATTAATTGTTCTCGGCTGTATGGATCTAGACCTTGCGCTCCGGATTGAGCAACCCACTCCTCTGACGGATGAAAGTTCACCTGATGAAAAGAGGAACTTTGAGAAGTGGGAACGCTCTAATCACATGAGTCTGATGATCATTAAACGTGGTATTCCGAAAGCCTTTCGAGGCGCAGTATCTGAAGAAGTGACTAATGCTAAGGATTTCCTTACCAAAATTGAGAAACGTTTTGCGAAAAACGATAAGGCTGAAACAAGCACACTTTTGCAAAGCTTGATTTCAATAAAGTATAAAGGTAAAGGAAACATAAGGGAGTACATCATGGAAATGTCTCACATTGCTTTAAAGCTAAAGGCACTAAAGCTCGAGCTGTTTGATGACTTGCTCGTACATCTAATATTGATATTGCTTCCTGCACAGTTCAGTCAATTTAAGGTCAATTATAACTGCCAAAAGGAGAAATGGTATCTAAATGAGCTCATTTCATATTGTGTGCAAGAGGAAGAAAGGTTGAAGCAAGATAGAACTGAAAATGTTCACTTGGCAAGTATTTCTAAAGATAAGGACAAGAAAAGAAAGAAGGAATTTCAAGCTGCTCCTAAAGGTCCCGTACATAAGAAACAGCAAGAGGACAACAAAGAGGGATGTTTCTTTTGCAAAAGTACTGGACATGGGAAGAAGAATTGTACCAAATATCTCGTATGGCGTGCAAAGAAAGGTATAAATCTTACTTTGGTCTGTTCTGAGGTTAATTTAGCTTCAGTACCTAGAAATACTTGGTGGTTAGATTCTGGTGCTACTACTCATATAAGTATTTCTATGCAGGGATGCCTGAGCTACCGAAAGCCAAATGATGGTGAAAGATACATCTATGTTGGTGATGGCAAGTCAGTGGAAGTTGATGTAATAGGCATTTTTAGGTCATTGTTGGGAACTGGTCATTATTTGGATTTGAAAGACACTAAAGTTGTACCGTCTTTTAGACGGAATTTGGTTTCTGTTTCTTTGTTGGACAAATTTGATTATTGTTGTTCATTTGGAAACAATCAGTTTAGTCTTTCTTTAAATTCTAATATTATTGGTACTGGTTTATTATCTACATTTGGTAACCTATACTTGCTTGATACTGTTACATCATATAATGCAAACCTGCATGTGGAAACACGTGGTACTAAACGCAAATTAAATAAAGATAATTCAGCAAAATTTGACACAAGCGCTTAGGTCACATCTCTAAATCTAGAGTTGAACGGCTTGTGTCAGATGGTATTTTGGACTCCCTTGACTTCACAGATTTTGATGTATGTATTGAATGTATCAAGGAAAAACAGACCAAAACAAAAGGATTAGGTGCTAACAAAACTTCAGATGTCTTAGAATTGATACACACAGATATTTGTGGTCCATTCCCTACGGCTTCTTGGAATGGTCAACAATATTTTATATCATTCATAGACGATTACTCACGTTATGGGTACTTATATCTTATTCATGAAAAGTCTGAGTCGCTGGACATGTTCAAAGTGTTTAAAACTGAGGTTGAGAACCAACTCAACAAAAGGATAAAAAGCGTTAGGTCTGACCGTGGTGGTGAGTACTACGGCAGAAATGACGGTTCAGGTGAATAATGTCCAGGACCATTTGCTAAATACCTAGAGGAATGTGGAATCGTCCTACAATACACCATGCCAGGGACGCCTAGCATGAATGGTGTAGCTAAAGGACGAAACAGAACTCTTAAGGATATGGTAAGGAGTATGATTAGTCATTCTACTTTACCAAATCACTCTGGGGAGAAGCATTAAAGACTGCAACTTATATTCTGAACAGAGTACCAACTAAGACTGCTGCTAAAACTCCTTATGAACTTTGGATAGGTAAAAGCCTAGTCTAAAGCATTTTCACATTTGGGGATGTCCAGCTGAGGCTAGGCCTTATAGGCCATATGAAAAGAAATTGGACTCCAAAACAGTAAGCATCTACTTTATTGGTTATTCTGAGCGATCAAGGGGCTATAAATTTTATGATCCCACAACTAAGTCAATTTTTGAAACGGGAACTGCAACATTTTTTGAAGATGTTGAATTTGGGGGGAGAAATAAGGTTAGAGACATTGTCTTTGAGGAAGAAGTTGAGGATACTATTACTTTTGACAATGTACAAGTTCCTATACCTGTCATTGATCAAGAAGTATATCCAGAATCTCAACGAGACAATGTTGAAGAACCTCTCATCCAAAATGAGGTAATCATTCCAGAAGATCAAACTCAACAACATCAAGAAACAATACATTTAAGGAGATCCACGAGAGAAAGGAAAAATGTTATTTCGGATGATTTTATAGTATTTCTCCATGAACATGAGGAAAATAATGGATTGATGGAAGATGGTCCAATCAACTTCGTTAGGCCATGCAGGGTTCAAAATCTCAAAAGTGGATTGATGCCATGAATGATGAGTATAAGTCTATGCAAGACAATAAAGTTTGGGATCTTGTCCCATTACCAGAAGGTGCGAAACTCATTGGTTGCAAATGGATATTTAAAACCAAAAGGGATTCGAATGGTAATGTGGAAAGATATAAGACTCGTCTTGTAGCTAAACGCTTTACTCAAAAGGAAT
Organism: Fraxinus excelsior; assembly: GCA_019097785.1. Lineage (NCBI taxonomy): Eukaryota > Viridiplantae > Streptophyta > Magnoliopsida > Lamiales > Oleaceae > Fraxinus > Fraxinus excelsior. The sequence goes on along the minus strand of CM032625.1, from coordinate 41,383,163 downwards.
GTATTGACTACAAAGAGACTCGAAAGACTCTTTCAGGACAATCATGGCACTTGTTGCGCATTTTGATCTTGAGCTACATCAAATGGATGTTAAGACGGCTTTCCTCAATGGTGACATTGATGAAACGATTTATATGGTGCAACCAAAAAATTATGTGTCAGGAGACCCAAATAATATGGTTTGCAAATTAAAGAAATCTATTTATGGGCTCAAGCAAACTTCCCGTCAATGGCACCACAAATTTCATCAAGTAATTCTCTCATTTGGTTTCGAGATGAATGCTGTTGATGATTGTGTGTATCACAAGTTCAGTGGGAGTAAGCATATTTTCCTGATTTTGTATGTTGATGACATACTGCTTGCCACTAATGATATATGCATGTTGCATAAAACCAAGAGATTTCTATCAAGGAACTTTGAGATGAAAGATCTTGGTGACGCCTCTTTTGTATTAGGGATTCAGATATATCGGGATCGCTCTCGAGGTATTCTTGGATTGTCACAAAAGGGCTATATCGATAAAGTACTTAAAAGGTTTGACATGCATGACTGTAAATCAGGTGACACCCATGTCGCTAACGGAGACAAATTTAGTCTCAAACAATGCCCGCAAAATGACCTTGAAGTTAAAGAAATGCAGAAGATTCTCTATGCATCAGCTGTTGGGAGTCTTATGTATGCTCAAGTTTGTACACGTCCAGATATAGCATTTATTGTTGGAATGTTAGGCAGATATTTAAGCAATCCTGGAATGGATCATTGGATAGCAGCCAAAAGGGTTATGAGATATTTGAAGAGAACAAAGGATTACATGCTCACCTATATCAGATCGGATCAGTTAGAGATCATAGGATACTCCGATTCTGATTTTGCTAGATGCCAAGACAGTAGGAGATCTACATCAGACTATATTTATCTATTAGCTAGAGGAGCTATTTCCTGGAGGAGTGCTAAGCTGACACTCATAGCTTCTTCTACTATGGTAGCAGAATTTGTAGCTTGCTATGAGGCATCTAATCATGGAATATGGCTGCGAAATTTTGTCATTGGGCTGCGTATTCTGAATGGCGTAGAAAGGCCACTAAAGTTGTATTGTGACAATAACTCAGCAGTTCTATATTCTAATAACAACAAGAGTTCATCTAAGTCAAAATACATTGACATCAAGTTCCTGGTTGTGAAGGAAAGAGTACAGAGTGGACAGATTTCCATAGAGCATATTGGGACAAACTCCATGATTGCGGATCCGCTTACTAAGGGATTGACATCCAAAGTCTTTCATGAGCACATTGCTCATATGGGTGTTGTATATCATGAGGATATCAAATTTTAGTGGGAGTTTGTATTTTCATTGCTTTATGTTTTGGACACATTTGTGTATTTGGATATTGTTCTGTACAGAAATAAAATTTTCAGTTTATTACACTCTGTTATTATGTTCAGTACCGATCTCACTAAAGAAATAAGGTTGGACCAGTTGGAAATAGACATGTTTGGGTCACATAACATGTAATTTTCATGCTACACTCCATGATTGATCTATGTCATTTGGTTATATGGGTGTACATGACCATTGATGGATTTAGTCACGTTAAATGTGACGAAAATCGCTTTGATCCTATATGGATATGACTGATGGACGAGATTGTTTGAAATACCCGTAATGATAATAATAGCAAAATTTTGAGCTCATAAAGGTTGTGTACATTTGAAAGGTTACACATATAGCCCAGTGGGAGATTGTTGGAATATTTTGACAATTTGGGGCCACATGTAACATATTGAAATGTGTGTGCTATTATCTAAAGTAAATTAGTCAATAAAGTGATCCACTAAAGATGAATTTTGACTAATGGGTATTGAATTTCATGGAATTAAAGTGTAGAGACCGGAAGTTTGTTTTAAATTGTTGAGGGGCCGCTTTAAAACAAATGAAAGATAATGAATGGTCATTATCTTATGAATATATGGGTTATGGTCCACATTTGAGTATGTTCTTTAAGGTTTCTACATCCTTATCCATAGAAATCAAGATTGAAGTGAAGTTCACAAATCAAATTGGAAGATCGTGATCCTTCCAGGCTAACAATCTAATTATCATGGATTCATGTATGTTTTATGCTTATATTCATTTTCGAATTTCAATATGGAGATGGATATAGAGTTTTTTATGTGAAAAGGATTTGAATAAAGTATATGATTTGATTATTCCTTTTCAATTGTCTATCAGTGTTTCCCATCGACGTTCCACTTGTTCATTTCCCTCTGTTGTGGCATGATTCAAATTCTATGTGATTGGAGATTAAATTTGGATGATTGGAGATTGGAGATTGGAGAAAGTTTAATGTATTTGGGTTTGTAGAGGTCTAAGTTATGAATATCAAATTTCAATGATAATTACGAGTTTGACTTGAAGAAGGACTCTTGAATGGCTAAAGACATACTTTGGAATATTAATCCCGAGAGACAGAAGTGGTGCCGCAGCGCCATGAACTGAAACGGGGCAGAAGCCCCAGCGTCGTGGCGCTGGGCCCCTTGTTGAAAAATATATGTCGGGCGGCGTGGCGCCCAAGCTGCGTATTAAACTTGGACTTCTAATTTTTTCCTCGATTTTTTGGACTTCTAATCCATCTTGGACTCCAATAAGAGGTTCTATATATATTGCCACATTGTATCTCCATATTGTAACATTTATATATTATTCTTTTTATCTTCAACAGTATATTGAGAGATTGAGAGTTTAGATTTCAATTCAGATTATTGAAATCTTGATATTGTAAAAACAAAACTATTGATTATAGTGGATTTTGCCCGTAGTTTTTACTCGAATTGGGTTTTCCACATAAATTCTTGTGTTTTCTTCTTCATTACTTCATTATTTTCATTATTTTGCGATCCGGTTCATAACATCCTCCATTATCATTCTTTTGCTTTCCTTTTTGTTTCCTAGTGATGCCACTGTTGGGAGCAAAAGAAGTCCCACATCGGCTAGACATGGGAAATATGATGGGTTTATAAGTGTAAGACTATCTCCATTGGTATGAGACCTTTTGGGGAAAAGCCCAAAAGCAAATCCATGAGGGTTTAGGCCCAAAGTAGACAATATCATACCAATGTGGAGATATGTGATGTCCATAAACCCAACAAGTGGTATCAGAGCTCAAGGCCCAAAACTTAGCCAGAGGAACACAGTGGAAAGCATGGTGGATGTCCCCTAATTAGTCTCACGATCTGACTAAAAATCATCCGTGTTTGAGGTGCTTTGTGTAGAAAGTCTTCCTGATATAAAAAATGTGGTGGTTAGGCGGTGGGTCCCATTTGGTCGAGGGCGATGGCAATAACGGCGGTACAAGATGATTGACGAATAGATTATTGTTTGAGGGGAGGCACAATGATGCGCTCCTTCATTTGAGGGGAGGATCGTTGGGAGCAAAAGAAGTCTCACATCAGCTAGACATGAGAAATATGATGAGTTTATAAGTGTAGGACAATATCTTCATTGATACGAGGCCTTTTGGGGTAAAACCTAAAAGCAAATTCATGAGGGTTTACGCCCAAAGTGAACAATATCATACCAATGTGGAGATATATGATATCCATAAATCCAACAGCCACCATGTTCAAAGCCTGAATAATTCCAACTTCCACGCAAGGCCACCGTGTTCAAATTACTCCTCTCTTATCTAAGTAGTTGGGGTTAGATTTGAGAGTCGCTCACGTGTCTTTGAAACAAATATTATAATTAAGTAGTTGGGACTGTTTACTTACTTCTTTATGTTGATGACATGGTCATCACTGAAAGTAATCCTTCTATGGTTCAAACATTTATTACTCGGATTTCCTAGGAATTCTCCACGAAAGATTTGGGTGATCTTCATTATTTTCTCGGCAATACTTGACTATCACCGGGCCAGATTTCCTTCAGTGTAAATTCCATTTGCCAGTTCATGCATGCCCCCACCGTGCGCTCTCAAACGTATTTTGCGCTATGTTAAAGGCACTCCTCATCATGGACTTCAACTTCATAAACAGTCCACTCGTGATCTTCTTGCCTACTTTGATGCGGACTGGGCTAGGCTGGATGTCGTGATACACGTCGCTCCACTATTGGCTATACTATATTTTTTGGTGCCAATTTAGTCTCTTGGTCCTCTAAGAAACAAAGCACTGTCTCTCGTTCAGGTGCTGAAGCAGAATATCAATCCTTAGCTGTTGTCCCTGCTGATATTGCCTGGATTATTCAACTGCCAATGAGATGCTTATAGTCAATATTTAAACAAGGTGAGACTAGTAACACAGGTAAACATTTAAAAAGTATCCCATGTAGTCACGTAAACAAGCTTTAAACAAATACATATTTCAATTAATAGAGTTGTAGAGATCTTGAATCCACCAAAAACAAGAACCAAATACGTTTCAATTCCTGAAATATGATCAAGGTCGACAGTCGACACCTTGACCTCTATCTGTCGATAAAAATATGTTATGATACTGAAATTTGGGTTTTAATTAATTAAAAAATACATTTATGTGTTTTACTAGAGCAATTATTAATTGAAATATGATATTTTAAGCATAAAACTGAAATGCTGAAGATATTAACTATCACAAATTTCACAATAAAAAGTTATGTTAACAATATCATTAACATACTTAGAATATACTAATATAATGATCCAAAATATTACTAACAAGTAAAAGTACAAGAGAAACTTGAAAACTACAACGATGCTTATGATTGCATGTTTCTAAAAGCTTAAATTATAATTTAAGTTGCATAATTTATTAGACGTATAACTTTTATCAATTTGTTAACCACACATTCTATAGGAGGACTCACCAGTTATAATCTATAAAAATCTATACCAAACATACAAGTATCTCTGATTGAAAAATATTGTGGGAATACATTTCGCTGGCGGCTCCGGTTGAAACAAAGTTTTTAGTGGCCAAGAGTTGTACACTTCAATATTGTAAATATTGTTAATTGTTAGCATTATCTGCAATAAAATTCATAGAAGACTTACCTTTATGTGATCTTGTTTTCATGTCATCCAGCCCCCAAGTTATACCTTCATTAAATTACATGTTCTGATATCATATGGAGATTTAATGTTCCATCATAAAACTTATGAAGTCATTATATATTGTTATATTTATTACTTATTCGATGTGATATTTACTGTTGGAGATATTACACCGATAATGTGCATATTATATTAATCAAGAACGTGCCGTTAATTTGCATGAAATCAAAATATCATTCGACTTACCGAAATCTGATTTGAGAAGACAAATTAGTAAATTACCGACTTCGAATATATGAATATGGATTCGTCACTTCCCAGTCTTGAACGCACCTCTCTTTAATTCAAACATTTCAATAAAACATATAAATAAATTAACCATATTCTGAAATCAAGCATAAATAAAATCAGAAATGAAAAAGATGAAATGCAATTGACGTGATCGGTCGAGGCAAGTGTTTGACACTTTGTCCTTAAGATGAATTTGCCCCGCATCGGTGCTAACGGTTTCTCGGCAATCATCTCCCAAGATACAACGATCATGTCTAGCCATAGGAGTACTCCAAATGACTTAGACCAACGAACTCGAACGGAGTTCTCTCTCTACCATAACCATGATTTTAATGCAAGAAATAATCATTTCTACAAAGTGTTTTATGCAAAACTAAAGTAAAACATGAAATGGAATGATATGGAACTATCAATTGAGTTTGTTCCCCTTCCTAAAATTCAAACATGTGGAATCTCTTATATAGTAATTGGAACATCCATGCCAAGAGACATATCTCTTGAAATTTATATCTCCATAAAGAGACACAATTACATCTCTACATAAAAAGATAATTATTGAAAAATAATACAAAAAGTCATGATCTCTAAGAGTCATGATCCATATGAAAAGACACATCTTTTCATCTACATCATCTCTAGAATATTCCACAATATTCTACACGATTTTCCAACAATTTCAAGTATTAAGCGGTTTAAGTTTGACTTAATTTCTCATTCACCAAACAACGAATTCCACTTAAATTGGTCACAACTAATTTCCGATACAAAATTCCAACATTTACATCTAACTCGCAAAATGATGCCTTTGTTTGAACACTAGAATCTTGGAATCCTGATGCTCATTTGAGCTTCAGACCAATTGAATTTCTTGATTGTGTTTACTAAGCTTTGATACCATATTTATAGTAATAAAATGAGATTGGACAAACCTCTGCTCAATGAATTATAATGCCTATCGTTGCTGATATTTATATAATAATGAATGTAACATAAGATATAAATAAACAAGAAGATAAAATTACAACAAATCAAATTCAAAATTCAAAATTGTAACGATCGTGAAAAAAGGAACATAAGATAGATAATAAGAGAACCTTTTATATTGTTTTTTTGATAGTCAAATATATCAAAACATATCCCTCTTATATAGCGATGGCAAAAAAGATAGGCTGCTTGGGCTCGGCCGATAAAAAACCTGAGTCGGGCTCGGTTATACCGAGGCTCGGGCCGAGCCCCGTTTTGGGGAGTTGGCTCAAGCCTAGGCCAGCGCGTGACCTGAGCGAGCCTGCCCATATATATATATATATATATATATATATATATATATATATATATATATATATATATATTTTTTTAGAAAATCCTGCCTTTGCAAAGGAAAAAAAAAAAAACAAACAAAAAATCCGAGCCGGCCGGCCTGTTAAGGCTCGAGCCAAAAGCTCGGGCGAAGCCACATTTTTTGGTCAGGCTTTGTTAGGTTCGGCTCGGGCCAAAAAAAGCTCGAGCCGAGCTCGGGCTTGACTCGTTGACATAGCTAACTCTTATATAGTGAGAGATATTACATTTGTTTCCTTAAAATACTGCAAAATAACCCTGAATTAGGAAAACTTACGCCTTCGATCACAATACTAATTCCTTAGAATATAAATAATCTAACAAAGACTAACGCTATATATGCTAATGCTACCTAATCATACCCATTTCTAAAACTTGTTTTATTTCCTAATACAGACAATATTTTTGAGTTTCAAAAGGTGACAACCAATATCTAGACTTTTTTTTTTTTTTTTTTCAAATTAGCCATCTGGATGTTATCTTCAAGAGTACCAGATTTATATTAACAGAGATGAAGATATGTGTTGATGCAACAACATAAACTAGTAAGAAGATTGAGGAGTTAGGGATTTCCATGGACTTTTTTAGGTAACTGAATTATATAATTTTTTCATTGTGTTGTTCTGTCAGGACAAAGACTTCATTCGTCGTTAACAAATTACACAGATAGTATGACAATCAATTTAAGTGGTGAAAGAAATTAGGGCGTAAATGAGTAGTGTCATTACTAGATCTCAAAGAATAATTTTTTTTTTTATATATATAAATAAAATGGAATTAAAGGATTTCACCCATCTCCCTGAGGCACGAAGTCAATGACGATCTCAAAAATAACTTTTTTCTACCTGATTTAAATACTACATCTCTATATGTACTTTGGCAATAAATTCTTTTATGCTAAAATATTTATGATGGGTGACAGCTAGAGGATGCATTTCCTCAATCACTTTTCACAAGTAATAGAGAGAATTAATGTTGGTACATTTGTAGTTTGTCTCTACACCTTTAAGAGTCTACAAGTGTGAAATAGAATCCTTAACTTGTAGGAGAAGTGCAAATGGTTCTGACACTGATACAAATAAACATTAACTAGCTAGGCTCATAAATAGCACATCTAATTTTCTTGAGGAAATGTAAAAAATGGATAAGAAAAGTTACCATATGACATAGAATTTTAATGAAATAGAAAAAGAGAATTTTAATGAAATAGAAAAAGAAAACGAAAAAAAGAAGTAGCCACCTCAACGCCATATGACATCACGTGCATGCCACATGTGCAACAATTTGCATGCGATTATTGTACGTGGAAGCAAGATTTAGCCACCTCGATTTAACGTACAGCCACCTTTCATACACACACCTTCAACACGTAAATACCATGCAAGCCTCCTAACTCGCTATAAATAGTAATGCCCTTCACTATCGTTCCTCCACCATCGATATTTCAGGTTTAAGAGATCGATTTTACAATGGCAAAGAAAATTACAAGTGTTGGTGCTCTCCTAATCTTGGCTCTCTTGGCCTTGAACGAAGCCTTTGCCACCACCGTGATAACCACCGTGACCACCACAACAATCAGTGATGAAGAGAATCAACAATGCAAGAAAGATATTCAGAAACGCAGCTTCTCAAACTGCGAGACATTCTTGAGACTTGAATTTGATACATCTGATGCCACAATAAAGTTGCCCTATCCCAAACAACATTATAAAAATCGTTGCTGCAAAAATGAGTTAAGCGGCATTGATCAGCAGTGCGTGTGCTATGCTGTGAGGTCTATGATGAAGAACATGATGGACAGCGGCCGTCTCAGCGCTGAGGAGATGGAGGAGATGCTCGAGCTGGCTGGAGATCTTCCTATGATGTGCAACATACGAAAAAACCCATGCTGAATATTCTGATCAGTACAGGGCCATTATTCAGTGGTTCATCAATGTAGAAATATGCACACCACCATCATGTACCGTGTATATTTCCTCAGAATAAAATCTCGGTCTGTCTTTTTCTAAGTTGCCTATCTATTTTTCCAATCGATAATCAATGGAGTTAACTAACATATATCCACTGAACAGTACAAACATGACGACAAAATAAGCATTTTTCCTCAATTTGGGATCGTCTTCGTGAATCTTTTTTTTTTTTTTTTTTGAAATTCTGTTGCTAGATCTACACGATAATCTAAAGGAACTAACTTCTTAGCACTCAACTGATCATACTATTATTAAGACTTTGATTTTCCATCTTAAAAGATCAACCTTGCTAGAGTAGCAGCTTAAAATCTTATAAGTTGGTCTATGTTTTCATATTTATTCATGTGGAATTTATCTCTTAACAACTATTTGATTATCTTAGTGCTAATAGATTATATTTTCCATCAATTTTGAACCTTGAGAATGGAAGTAGTAGCTACCATTTTCATTCCAAATAATCACAAAGAAGAAAACAAAATTGAGAAAGGAAATCAAAATAGAGTTCCTCCAAAAGATAAGAGTTGATATGTTTGGTGTTCTCTACCAACATCCTTAATAAGCTTCAATCTTCTGAAAGCGATCTAAGCATTTTACTTACAAACTCACTATTAATAAATTTACGATCAAAGCCCTTGAAGCCATTACAATATCGATAAAGCGAGTAATCATATCAAAATAGGTTCGTCTTGTTTTGCGAAGAAGTTTTCAAATTCTTTGACCAAGAGATTAATCTTGGTTTCTTTTACCTTACTAGTACCAACATGAGTGATTTCTAAAGCATGTCATATATCATATGCGGAGCCACGTGCTAATGCAATTAAACGCATGAAACTCATTTCTATCTTAAGGCCCAATAAAGTAGGTTTTTTGCTCTAGTATTCAAGGACAGTTTTTTTTTTTTTTCATCTTCATCATATTTCTCTCTAGGTTCAAGAATGGATTGATCGGGTTTTCCATCAAGTTTAATAATATTGGTGGGCACATACGGACCATATTCAATGACTTCCCAAATATTATAATCTATTGATTGAATGTAAATCATCATTCTAGATTTCCAATAATTAAAATGTGTGACATCAAAGAAGGGAGGTCGATTTATGGAATGCCCCTCAAGATTCTGAAGGTTGTTGTGGTTAGCCCTTGCTTGAGATTGTAAAATCTTAATTTTAAAATAAGCATTTTACTCTAATACCAATTGATAACTCAAGAATAGCTAACCAAGAGGGAGTAAATTAGTTTTTAAAACTTTTGCAAAAAATTAATCTAAAATCAAGCACGTAATAACTCGATAGATTAATTCAAATAATAAGCACGAATATGAAAGTAATAAGTAAAGAGAGATAGATAATGCAAACGGTATAATTATGTAAGTTCGATCCAACGCAATGATCTATGTCCTCTGTTACCAAGCTCTTGCACGAGCAAGGCCAATTTCACTATGTTCATTAACTTGTGGTGCAATCCAACCATTTACAAAGCTTTCAGTGACTTACAAATAAGGAGCACCGAGCCTTATACAATGTTGAGCTTTACGAGACCTCAACAAGACCCATAAGTTCAAAGAAAATTGATTTTGCAAATTGAAACTTCTCTCTTAATAAATGATATGATCACAATTAAGTACCAAAAGAGAAATAGGCTAACACTTTAGTAAATAGCATGAATGAAGTTCAAGTGTTAGGTATGAAAAACTTTGATGTGTAGAATGATTTTCAAAAGTTAATTTGATCAAAAGTTATTCAAAACTAAAATAATTTGATAATAATAAATGATATGAGAAATTAAAAAAAATTCCACAAAAGAATGTCACTTGAATGCTCTTAAGTTATTGTAATGAATGGCAAGTGAGTTAGTATTTATAGCAGCTAAAAATGTGAAATTCTGTGTCGAACTGAACTATCATCCGGATGTCCGAAATAGTAACGGACGATTGAATAGCCATTACTTTGTCAGAAATCAGAACGGTCGAAAATCGACCGTTGGAGGTGAATTAGACGTCCGGTTCACCACCTGGACATTCGGATTGGCAGAGATATTCGGGTTTGTCTATTTGATTTTCTGACACAAGGTAGGCTTTTGCATGACGTTTTTACTTGATTTTTCAAGGTAAGTGATGCTAATATGATTGAAAATTAAGTTTAATTCTTAACTTTGAAAAATATTTTTTGTACAAACGTTTTACGAAGTAAATTTTATCGTGTATAAAAATTCGTCACTCGAGCTTTCAATGAGTCATTGCTAAGGATTAAAGTATTTTACCTTTTCAATTGAGATCAAACATATAGTTCTAATATCTTTGATTGATTTAGCGTGAGAACACGATTTGTTGCTCGATTTTGAATTTGGCGCAAGTGCTCGATTGAGAATGTTTTATTTCCATCTTGAGCTTACTTGAATGTCACTTTCACATTCTTTGGTAGTAATTGTTTTGTCTCCAATTTGATCAAGTTCGCAACATGTAACAATGAAGACTTGAATACAAATGTTAGAGATGAAAATACGTTTTGTTGTAATCAAACATAAGATCAATCGAAGGTCAACACATATCACAGTACATTTTTCCAATAATCAAAGAGCGGTATGTGATCATTTGATTTCCCGCAAGTGAACGAGATCGTAAACAAGTAATAAAGTGATGAATAGAGTGTCGAACCCACGAGGACTACGTGTTTGATCGAGTCAAAATTAATTGCAACTTTAATCGAATAGCAAATAGATTCTGTGATTTGTTCTATACTAATACCTAAATTATCAATCAAACTAAATAAAATAAGTAAATGTGTTTTTCAAATAGTGAGATGCATTGCTAAGATGTCGAATCCCCCTTATTATTCCATTTTTAGTGTAACAATTAAATTGACAAATTTGAAATCATTTATATTGGTCAATGTTCCTAATTTAATTGAAAGCCTCTCTCGATAGAGATTAAATCTATTCCCCTCATGTGACCCTTCTATCTCTCGATGAAAGATGCAAACATGATAAATGCATTAACAAGTACTAGAACATTTATTGAAACCATATAAAGCATAAAGGTATATCTCTATCCTCTATTGAACCTTACAATGTTTATTATAACGTGTTTAAACCCTATTGTCTCTCGATAACAATAAAATTCACAAACAATTCAATTGGTGATCAAACAATTGAAAAGAACAATAAAAACGATAATAAACATCCACAAATCAAATCAAATTAAAGTCAAAATAATTAATTATGAACTGAAAATATCATAACAAGGGTTCATCTCATCCTAGTAATGTATAAATTTAGCCTAACATATTGAAATTATAAGAAATCATATATAAGTGAAAAGATATAACCCGGTTTTGATAAATTGAGAATATGAAGATGAATCTTGAAATCTTGAATCTCTTTAATGGTTTCTTGATGAATCTCCACTTACGCCTTCTCTTCTTTGCCCAAAAATCAGATTTGAATCTTTACTTGATTGGATTCTTGCAAATTCCCTTTAATTCTCTCACAAGAATTATGAATTATGCTCCTCTGATGATATTAATTGATAAATATTGGAGTATAATATGTATATGAGAGCTCTCTCATATGTATTCTACTGTTCTCTATTTGCAGGAGTCGAAAACTGGTCGAGAATCACGTCCAATTTGGTTTCCAAAAGAGTTCTGATCGAATAAGGAAAGTTGTCTTCGCGCGCGAATTTTTTGGTCTCTACACAGCAGTCAGTATTTTGACCATAACTTTCTCTTTCGATATCCAATTGATGAGATACAAAATGTGTTATAAATATAACTCAAAGAGATATAACTTTGGTAGATATATTATTTTTCCAATTCGGACGTCTACTATGCCAAAAATGGTTTCAATCTTCGACTAGAAATCTGGATTATAACTTATGTGATTGGAAATTGATGTTTATCATATTTCATTCCTTTTTGAATTCTAATTCCATCCAATTGTCTCATAAAATCTTTCAAATATTATCTTTTGGTCCAAATCAACTATTTAGTATTTGCAATTTGGTCCTCTGACTTTGAATTTTGTCATTTTCACCATTTTTCGCTTCTTTCTTTCAATTCCTTGTTCAACCATTGAATTTTACCTATATAACACAAAATACAACAATTTAGGATATATTTTGTCAATAAAACTACCAAATATCGATATTTTAGTACCCTAATTTTATACACTTATCAGTAGGAAAATAGCTTTAATTGTATACGTCGATGATATAGTCCTAATTGGAACCAATATAATTGAGATGGAAAGATTGAAGAAACGCCTAGCAACTGAATTTAAGGTAAAGGACTTAAGACAATGAAGTATTTCTTGGAAATGAAAGTCGCAAGGTCAAAAAGAGATATCAGTGTCTCACAACGAAAATACATTCATGATGTCCTATCTGAAACAGACATACTTGGATGTAAATCAAGCGACACGCCAACTGATACAAAAAGGAAGGGAGAAGATTCTGGAAAGCCAGTCGAGAAAGAAAGATATCAACGACTGTAGGGACGTTAATCTATATATCTCACACTAGACCAAAAATTTCATTTATAGTAAGTGTGGTAAGCCAACATATACATTCACCAAAAGAAATTCATTTGGAAGCACTATATCAAATTCTCATGTATCTGAAAAGCTCCTCTGGAAAATGACTATATTTCAAGAACAATGAAGGTAAGGAAATAGAAGTATTCAAAGATGCAGATTGAGTTGGTTCCACAAAAGATAGGAGATCAACTACTGGTTACTATACCTTTGTATAGGAAAACTTGGTAACTTGGAGAAGCAAGAAACAAAGGTACAATGCTAAAGCCGAGTTTAGAGCTGTTGCACAAGGAATATATCAATGGTTGTGGTTAGAGAAATTGTTGGAAGAACTACATATCACTGTAAAACCTCCCATCAAACTATGATATGGCAACAAATCAGCAATCAATATTTCTCTGAATTCAGTACAACACGATCAAACCAAACATAAAGAGGTGAACCGACACTTTATCAAAGAAAAGTCGAAGGTGGAGTTATTTGTTGACGTATGTCTCTACAAAAGAACAAATTGCAGGTATCTTCACCAAAGGGCTACCACAACAAAGTTTTGATCATTTTATTCACAAGTTGAAAATGATCAACATTGAGAGGGAGTGTAGAAATCTTTTTAATTGTAGAGTGATTGATGTACCATATTTAGGATGATTAGGATTGATTGATGCACCATATTTAAACTTTCCTAGGTTAAGCTAATTAGTTCTCTCCTAATTTAGGAGATTGTTTACCATCTTTACCTCCTTTCATTGTATATAAATAGTGGGACACAGGAATAACTATCATCACACAATCATTCGAGTGTGTTATTCTCTTCATATATCGATCATAAAGAAAGAGCAAAACTCATCTTTGAGAAAACATCTTCGAAAAATACAGCAATATAATCATCGGCATATTTATACCTTTCTGCATGACAATCGAGCAAATCGGTCAATCTTGCTTTCAATTGTTCAAGTTTTCCAGAGTAAAGCATTCACTTCAATTTTTTTAACCTTTTAGAAGATGTGTATTACTCGTCTCTCCATCTAACCATGCTTGCATTCCCTCTCCAAGCACAAAATTTTCACCATAATCTAAACCATGTGTTAGACATTCTATAAAATGTGTTTTGGTATGTTATCATCAATTTGTTGAAGTTTTATTGCTTAATGGGAGAGTTGCAAATTACCAAATTAATGACTACTAAGTTACTGAATGGTAATAATCATCCGTTTTTAGTTTTAACCCTACGTGCGGAATTATTCTATTAAAAGTAGCAAGTCACTTTTTAATAGTTTCTAAATTATTAAGCATACACATCCAATTTCCCTATATTTAAATACCGCAGTTTGTAATATGGAAAGCAATAAAGAACACCAATAATTGTTGACCGAGAAACCCAATGTGGGAAAAACTTCAGAACCAAGCTAGTTACCTCCACTATAAACAATATAGATTACAGTCCGTTTTCAGCCTATCAAATTCAACCAGTACCCACTGTTGTAATTCATGTAATTTCCAAGATCTGTTGTACC